>OY365785.1:0-40000 GCA_959347405.1 Napeogenes sylphis | reverse complement strand
TCTCGTGTAATGGTCCCTGCCACAAGTCTGCAGTATTGCATAAAGTTATCTAGTGTGTCTTTGTCGTCCATCATGGCAGGTAAGTTTTCCCTATTTATAGTCATGTCAGTTTTCATTTCTAGGTCATGTCGGTCCTTGGCGAATCTTGGACATTCCGTCAGCAGGTGTATAATCCCCTCTTCAGTCGTGTCGTCGCATTTACACGTCGCATTGTCGGTTAATTTGTACTTAAAGAGATATTCGCGAAATCCCCCGTGCCCGGTCAGGATTTGCGCGGTCAGTGAGTCGATGTCCATAGTCGTCGTTATTTTGTAGGCTCGTCTCACGTCAGGCAGGAAGATCTTTGTCACGGCAGCTGTTTCACCTGAGGAGTATCGTTTTTGCCACTGGTCTATTGTGTCTTCTCTGATTTTCCTCTTCGCAAAAGACATTGGGAAGGAGTCGTACTCCGCTCTTCGTTTGTCGTTTAGGGCTGCCTCTTTCGCGAGGTTGTCTGCTCGTTCGTTACCCTCGACTCCTACATGGGCTTTCACCCAGTAGAGTCGCACTATGTGCCCCTTTTTGGTGATGTTAGTTATATTTTTTATTATCTTGTGCGCAATTGGGTTCACAAGTGGGTCAGAATTTAGCGCGTCAAGGGAAGACCTAGAGTCAGTGAGTATATTAGTCTCTGTCCAGTTTTTGCTGTCAATCAGTCTTGTTGCAGTCTCTATTGCTGTCATTTCGGCCTGGAAGACGGTACAGTGTTTTGCCAATTTAATTTTTCTATAGGTGCCTTCCTTTCCATTCTCCCACACTGATATTGCAGCACCCACCTGTCCCTGGATTTTACTGCCGTCCGTAAAGATTTGCTTGCCAGTTATGGTGTGCTCTTGTATAGCTTCGGGTGTCAGCTCATCCAGGCAGGTGTAGTGCAGTTTCTTTATTTCCGCAGGGTGGTTTAGTTCTGTCTGCTCTACACGACGCTCCAGTTTGTACTCATCGCTCAGATGTTTGAGCGGGCGTCCTCTCTTTGTCTCGTAGTATTGAGCATGTTCCTTGATTTGCAGGTCCAGAGGGAGAAGTCCTGCAAGAATGATGGCGGCGTGTTTTGAGACTGTTTTGTGCGCTCTGCCAATCTTCTGCGCGAATCCCCTCTGGACTGCTGAGATCTGCTTCTGTACGTACAATTTTTCTATTTCGGAGGCCCACACTCCCGCCCCGTACGACATGATGGGTACTATAACGGCTGTGTATATAGTCCTGATTATTTTCGGGTTTAGGCCCCATGTCGCCTTTGCAGCTCTTGATAAATGTCCGTAAATGTTTAGTGCCTTGTTAGTGGTGTTTGATAGGTGTTTCGCGAAAGTAAGCTTTGAGTCGATGGTGACCCCCAAAATTTTTATCTCCTTTGTAATGTCCAAATATTCCCGCCCCATTCTTAGGATTGGGTCATCATACTTTAATTTTTTGGTGATCACCATCGACTTTGTCTTGTGTGGGGCAAAACGCAGTTTATTTGCCTTTCCCCATCTAATCACCATTTCCAAGGTCTTGTTTGCCTGCTCCTGAATTTTAATTGTTTCTTTTCCGCTGAAGACCAGTACGATGTCGTCTGCGAATGCTTGACTATGTACTTCCATCCTGTCCAATTCATTTAGGAGTGGGTCCAGGAGGACGTTCCAGAAGAGTGGACCCCCAACGGACCCCTGGACACACCCCTTTGTGGTTTTCTTTACCACTTGCTTTCCCAGATAATTGACTCGGACCGATCTTTCCTCCAGATAGTTTCCCACCAACCTTTGCAGATTCCCCGGGCAGCCCATATTTGCCAGCTGGGTCTTGATTGCTGGCCACCACGCTCCATCGAAGGCGCCCTCTATGTCCAGTGAGATCACTATTATAATTTCCTTTGCCTTTCTTTTATCCTTTATATAGTTCACCAAATCATAGAGGGCGTCCTCCGTGCTTCTTTGGGGCGTGAAGCGGTACTGCCGCGGGTTAAGTCTGGGAAGGAGGTGCCACCGAAGTCGTCTTACCATTATTTTTTCTAGGATTTTTCCCATCACTGAAAGAAGCCCTATAGGTCTATAAGCTTTCACCTCATTATAATTGCTTTTCCCTGGTTTCCTTATTATTATGATCTCGGCCTCTTTCCACGGGACCGGGAATTTTGCGAGCTCCAGGCATTTGTTTATTATTGTCAGATATATTTGGGGAGCTCTTTTTATCGCCTCCAGACAGATGTCGGCCGTCAGGCCGTCTGCTCCTGGTGCTTTTTTGGCGCTGAAGGATGCAGCAGCTGCATACATCTCCTCCACTGTTATGGGGGGGTCGTCGCTTATCGTCGACGTTGTGTCCCTGGCTTTGTTTCTGAGTATGGTATGTTGCGGTTCGTCGTCCTCCACGGTGTCATCAGGAAAAAAGGTGTTTGCTAGAAACTCGGCCGGGCCGATTTTTGCGCATCCAGGGTCTGATTGTCTTTTGTCAGGGGGAGGTCTTCTTCTTTCTTCTGGGTGGTCCTAAGGACTCTGTATATCGAGTCCCACATAGTTTCCTGTTCCTGCTGGGTGCAGAATTCCACCCAGCTACGTGTTTGAGCTTCTCTGGTAGCCGCCATGTAATTTTGTTTGCTGGTAAGGTACTCCTCGATTACATATTTCTTCCTAGTTTGCGCCGCATTCCTTATTCTCTTTCTTTTCCTGGCCACGTCCTTTTTGAGCTGGGTGAGTTGGTCATTCCACCAGGGGATTGGGGGTTTGTTGTAAATTTTTGTTTTAGGAATTGCTACTTCACAGGTCTTTATTATTGTTTCTGTGTATTTTTTTACTATTTCTTCTAACTCTTCTTTACTGTCAATTTTTTCCGTTTCCTCCTTTGTTAAATTATTATCTATCATATTTTTTCCTAGTTCTGTCCCAAATAGTTGCCAATTTGCCTTCTTGTTATTGTATATCCTAGTAGTCTTTTTCCTAATTTCCACTTTTATTTCGTTTTTGACTGTGAATAGGATAGCATTATGGTCCGAATTTATTAATCCTCTATCCACTCTCCAATTTTCTATTTTGCCATATAGGTCATCAGTGCAGACGGTAACGTCGATCATACTGGCATATATTTTGCTCCCCCTGAACGTCTCGAAGGTTGGTGTGTTTCCTAGGTTTACTATGTTTAGCCCGCAGCCGTGTACGTAGCGGCTCAGTTCTCCTCCTCTATGGTTCTGACGCACGCTGCGTTAGGTTAGGTTAGGTTAGGTTAGGTTAGGTTAGGTTAGGTTAGGTTAGGTTAGGTTAGGTTAGGTTAGGTTAGGTTAGGTTAGGTTAGGTTAGGTTAGGTTAGGTTAGGTTAGGTTAGGTTAGGTTAGGTTAGGTTAGGTTAGGTTAGGTTAGGTTAGGTTAGGTTAGGTTAGGTTAGGTTAGGTTAGGTTAGGTTAGGTTAGGTTAGGTTAGGTTAGGTTAGGTTAGGTTAGGTTAGGTTAGGTTAGGTTAGGTTAGGTTAGGTTAGGTTAGGTTAGGTTAGGTTAGGTTAGGTTAGGTTAGGTTAGGTTAGGTTAGGTTAGGTTAGGTTAGGTTAGGTTAGGTTAGGTTAGGTTAGGTTAGGTTAGGTTAGGTTAGGTTAGGTTAGGTTAGGTTAGGTTAGGTTAGGTTAGGTTAGGTTAGGTTAGGTTAGGTTAGGTTAGGTTAGGTTAGGTTAGGTTAGGTTAGGTTAGGTTTTTTTTTTTTTTTTTTTTTTTTTTTTTTTTTGCAGCTTCTTTTAGCTGCCGCAATATCTCCGCATGGGTGGACGGAGGCTGTGTCAAGCTTAAATAAGTTTTTTCGTTTGTTTTATTTTATTCGTGCTTAAGTCTAGATCCTTATTATAATATTTATGTGTGTATTTTATTCTAAGTTGCTATTTCAATTATTTAAATTCTATTGGTGTTTTTGCATTTGTGACTTGTTCGGATGAGACAGGTAAGAAAAGTTCTGTTCTTATATTATTTATCTTCATAATTTTAATGCTTAATGTTTATTTTTCAGGGTCGTCTTTACATCGGTATCGGCGTCGGTGCAGGTAAGTAGTTTGTTCTTATTTATTTCTATTTACAATTTATTATTTTAACACTATTTCTATTTACAATTTAATCAGTGTTTCAGTATATTTTAGCTAATACAATAGTTTTCTTAATCTTAATCTTATTCTTATTGGACAGGAGTGGTAAGTAATATATATATATATACATTTTTTTTTTTTTTTTTTTTTTTTTTTTTTTTTTTTTTTTTTTTTTTTTTTTTTTTTTTTTTTTTTTTTTTTTTTTTTTTTATTTAGCATTTAATTTTTATTTAATTCCTATTTATGTTTACAGGTGCTGCACATGCAGGTGGTATTTATTTTAAATTTTCAGAATTTTTCTGATATTTTCTGGATTCTTACTAACTAATTACTGGGTAATATAACTAGCTAATCTTAAGACGTTTATGTCTCGACATACTTATATAGTTATTTATATGGTAACATTTTTATTAACATTTAATTTTGTTTTATATTAACAGGTGATATGCAGAACGGATGGTAAATATTTTACATTTCCAGCATATTTCTGGTAGTTCCTATTTCTATACTCTTACTGACTACTTTTGACTAATTAAGACTGATTATGACTAATGGTAAGTACTGTTTTCACTGTTTTTTTTTTTTTTTTTTTTTTTTTTTTTTTTTTTTTTTCCTCTATTAACTAACTTATTAACTATCCAGTTAATTCTAGTTGCTTGCTGTCATCTCCCCAGGCTGAGGCCGCATTGGTACAATGCGGCCCGCATCCAGGTGCCCTCGTCGTTTTGCCGTGTACCCGCTTGTATTTTATTTTCTGTGGTCGCGGCTGTAGACATTGTCATAATGTCTTCCGTGATCAGATGTCATTTCTCTTGGTCCTAAATGGTCCATGTGATCTCACATGGAGTTAGGGCCTCTCTTTTTCCTCAGGTTTGTTGGGTTCCTCGTTTCCGAATTTTGTTATTTAGGTTGGCCACCCGGTTTCCCAGCATGGCTATTTGACATTTTTAGTTGTATATGATTTTATATTTATTTATTGGTAGTTTGTAGTTAGATTATCTATATTTTGTATTCTCGTCTCCTTCGAGTCTCGTCAGTCAGTCAGTCAATCAGTCAGTCAGTCAGTCTCTTCAGGTCTTGTTCTCTCGTGTAATGGTCCCTGCCACAAGTCTGCAGTATTGCATAAAGTTATCTAGTGTGTCTTTGTCGTCCATCATGGCAGGTAAGTTTTCCCTATTTATAGTCATGTCAGTTTTCATTTCTAGGTCATGTCGGTCCTTGGCAAATCTTGGACATTCCGTCAGCAGGTGTATAATCCCCTCTCCAGTCGTGTCGTCGCATTTACACGTCGCATTGTCGGTTAATTTGTACTTAAAGAGATATTCTCGAAATCCCCCGTGCCCGGTCAGGATTTGCGCGGTCAGTGAGTCGATGTCCATAGTCGTCGTTATTTTGTAGGCTCGTCTCACGTCAGGCAGGAAGATCTTTGTCACGGCAGCTGTTTCACCTGAGGAGTATCGTTTTTGCCACTGGT
The DNA here is from genome assembly GCA_959347405.1 of Napeogenes sylphis. Lineage (NCBI taxonomy): Eukaryota > Metazoa > Arthropoda > Insecta > Lepidoptera > Nymphalidae > Napeogenes > Napeogenes sylphis. Next base: position 34,455 of record OY365785.1, on the reverse strand, counting down.
CTATTGTGTCTTCTCTGATTTTCCTCTTCGCAAAAGACATTGGGAAGGAGTCGTACACCGCTCTTCGTTTGTCGTTTAGGGCTGCCTCTTTCGCGAGGTTGTCTGCTCGTTCATTACCCTCGACTCCTACATGGGCTTTCACCCAGTAGAGTCGCACTATGTGCCCCTTTTTGGTGATGTTAGTTATATTTTTTATTATCTTGTGCGCAATTGGGTTCACAAGTGGGTCAGAATTTAGCGCGTCAAGGGAAGACCTAGAGTCAGTGAGTATATTAGTCTCTGTCCAGTTTTTGCTGTCAATGAGTCTTGTTGCAGTCTCTATTGCTGTCATTTCGGCCTGGAAGACGGTACAGTGTTTTGCCAATTTAATTTTTCTATAGGTGCCTTCCTTTCCATTCTCCCACACTGATATTGCAGCACCCACCTGTCCCTGGATTTTACTGCCGTCCGTAAAGATTTGCTTGCCAGTTATGGTGTGCTCTTGTATAGCTTCGGGTGTCAGCTCATCCAGGCAGGTGTAGTGCAGTTTCTTTATTTCCGCAGGGTGGTTTAGTTCTGTCTGCTCTACACGACGCTCCAGTTTGTACTCATCGCTCAGATGTTTGAGCGGGCGTCCTCTCTTTGTCTCGTAGTATTGAGCATGTTCCTTGATTTGCAGGTCCAGAGGGAGAAGTCCTGCAAGAATGATGGCGGCGTGTTTTGAGACTGTTTTGTGCGCTCTGCCAATCTTCTGCGCGAATCCCCTCTGGACTGCTGAGATCTGCTTCTGTACGTACAATTTTTCTATTTCGGAGGCCCACACTCCCGCCCCGTACGACATGATGGGTACTATAACGGCTGTGTATATAGTCCTGATTATTTTCGGGTTTAGGCCCCATGTCGCCTTTGCAGCTCTTGATAAATGTCCGTAAATGTTTAGTGCCTTGTTAGTGGTGTTTGATAGGTGTTTCGCAAAAGTAAGCTTTGAGTCGATGGTGACCCCCAAAATTTTTATCTCCTTTGTAATGTCCAAATATTCCCGCCCCATTCTTAGGATTGGGTCATCATACTTTAATTTTTTGGTGATCACCATCGACTTTGTCTTGTGTGGGGCAAAACGAAGTTTATTTGCCTTTCCCCATCTAATCACCATTTCCAAGGTCTTGTTTGCCTGCTCCTGAATTTTAATTGTTTCTTTTCCGCTGAAGACCAGTACGATGTCGTCTGCGAATGCTTGACTATGTACTTCCATCCTGTCCAATTCATTTAGGAGTGGGTCCAGGAGGACGTTCCAGAAGAGTGGACCCCCAACGGACCCCTGGACACACCCCTTTGTAGTTTTCTTTACCACTTGCTTTCCCAGATAATTGACTCGGACCGATCTTTCCTCCAGATAGTTTCCCACCAACCTTCGCAGATTCCCCGGGCAGCCCATATTTGCCAGCTGGGTCTTGATTGCTGGCCACCACGCTCCATCGAAGGCGCCCTCTATGTCCAGTGAGATCACTATTATAATTTCCTTTGCCTTTCTTTTATCCTTTATATAGTTCACCAAATCATAGAGGGCGTCCTCCGTGCTTCTTTGGGGCGTGAAGCCGTACTGCCGCGGGTTAAGTCTGGGAAGGAGGTGCCACCGAAGTCGTCTTACCATTATTTTTTCTAGGATTTTTCCCATCACTGAAAGAAGCCCTATAGGTCTATAAGCTTTCACCTCATTATAATTGCTTTTCCCTGGTTTCCTTATTATTATGATCTCGGCTTCTTTCCACGGGACCGGGAATTTTGCGAGCTCTAGGCATTTGTTTATTATTGTCAGATATATTTGGGGAGCTCTTTTTATCGCCTCCAGACAGATGTCGGCCGTCAGGCCGTCTGCTCCTGGTGCTTTTTTGGCGCTGAAGGATGCAGCAGCTGCATACATCTCCTCCACTGTTATGGGGGGGTCGTCGCTTATCGTCGACGTTGTGTCCCTGGCTTTGTTCCTGAGTATGGTATGTTGCGGTTCGTCGTCCTCCTCGGTGTCATTAGGAAAAAAGGTGTTTGCTAGAAACTCGGCCGATTTTTGCGCATCCAGGGTCTGATTGTCTTTTATCAGGGGGAGGTCTTCTTCTTTCTTCTGGGTGGTCCTAAGGACTCTGTATATCGAGTCCCACATAGTTTCCTGTTCCTGCTGGGTGCAGAATTCCACCCAGCTACGTGTTTGAGCTTCTCTGGTAGCCGCCATGTAATTTTGTTTGCTGGTAAGGTACTCCTCGATTACATATTTCTTCCTAGTTTGCGCCGCATTCCTTATTCTCTTTCTTTTCCTGGCCACGTCCTTTTTGAGCTGGGTGAGTTGGTCATTCCACCAGGGGATTGGGGGTTTGTTGTAAATTTTTGTTTTAGGGATTGCTACTTCACAGGTCTTTATTATTGTTTCTGTGTATTTTTTTACTATTTCTTCTAACTCTTCTTTACTGTCAATTTTTTCCGTTTCCTCCTTTGTTAAATTATTATCTATCATATTTTTTCCTAGTTCTGTCCCAAATAGTTGCCAATTTGCCTTCTTGTTATTGTATATCCTAGTAGTCTTTTTTCTAATTTCCACTTTTATTTCGTTTTTGACTGTGAATAGGATAGCATTATGGTCCGAATTTATTAATCCTCTATCCACTCTCCAATTTTCTATTTTGCCATATAGGTCATCAGTGCAGACGGTAACGTCGATCATACTGGCATATATTTTGCTCCCCCTGAACGTCTCGAAGGTTGGTGTGTTTCCTAGGTTTACTATGTTTAGCCCGCAGCCGTGTACGTAGCGGCTCAGTTCTCCTCCTCTATGGTTCTGACGCACGCTGCCCCACCACGGGCTCCATGCGTTCACATCCCCTCCGACTATCACGTTTTTCCCCCCAAATTTCTGAAGCAGTTGTGTTAAGCGTCCAAGGTACGGATCCAAGCTGGTGTCCTCCTCGAAGTAGACAGAGATGAGGTTTAGGGTGTTTTGTTCTGTCTGTATGCTGACGCATGCAATATTCTCAGTCTGCAGAGTGGGGTCCTGAACTAGTGCAATCTTTTGGTTGTGTACTATGATCGCCGCCTTGACGGGTTTGACCCTTGTGTTGGTTGTTTGGATGACTCTGTTTCCCGAGTAGGTGCTGACCACCCCATCTCTTCCCACATACGGTTCCTGGATTAGGCTGACGTCTATATTTCCTTCCCTCGCCGCTTTGATGAGCTCGAGTGTGGCCATTTTGCTACGCTGGAGGTTTGCCTGCATGATTCTAAGATTTCGCTGGGTGCCCTTAGCAGTAAGATATTGTTGATCTTGCTATGGCATCCCAGCGGTTTCTTACTAGGCAATCCTCGTCGAATGCCGAATGGTCCACTCGGTCCAGCTTGGCGGCGTGGCAGTTGACGCACGATGGTTTTTCTCCCGTGGCCCACACGGCGCAGTCGGCCTTTAAATGGCTTCCCCCGCAATGGCTGCAACAATCCGTAGTTGACTTGCAATATTTTTTGCTATGACCATAGCCCAGGCACTTTGTGCACTGGACTAATGGCGATTGGTCCGCAACCATGCACCTTTGCAGGTCTATGTGGACCTTTCCGGATCGCGTCAGCGCGCCCCATACCCGTGGCGACACCTGCAGAACAGCGTGACACTCGTGGGGGTTCCGGGTACGTCTTCTGTATTTTATTGTAGCTCGGTATTCCTCCGGCGGTATTGCCCCCACGAGATGTTCGTTTTGTTTCTTTATAGACTCCACTATTTCCTCATCTGTGTTGTATGTTAGGACATTTTTTATTATTATCAGTGGATCTTTATTTTGGGCATCCTCAATCTTTAGCTTGGCGTTATCTTTGAGCTTGTTCTTCAGCTTGTCTGCTTTTTCTTTTGAGGAGCAGCTTATAACTATCTTTTGATTTCGGGCCTTTCTAATGCGCTCAACCGCGACCCCGCTTTGTCGGGCATCCGCGGCGCCACGCACCCGCATTAGTACATCTTCGCTGGTGTCTTTTTCTTCAGTAGACGATACAATGATGCTGAAGCTGGGTTTTGTTTTTTCCCTGTGCTCGCGCGGCTCCGCCGCCGCCGCTGCCGCGTAAGTTTTCCCCAGTGTGGAGTCTTCGACGATGCTCGCCAGTTTTTTACCAGTCTCCTGTAGTTGTTTGTTTAAGGCAACAGCCTGTTGGACGTGCTGTTGCTGGTTGCCTTTTGTGATCAGATCGATGACATCAAAGGATATGATCTGGCGGACTGATTTGACTTCTTTGAGAAGTTCCGTTATTTCTGGCTTAACCGCCGCCGCATGCTGTTCTGCGGCCAGATTTGCGAGTTGTTGGGCATGCTCCTGTTCTCGTCTCGCCAGTTGGGTCGCCATCCCCGCTCTGGTGCGCTCTAGCTGCGTCTGCAGCGTCTGGCGAGACTCGTTCAGTCGCAGCACAATCTCGAACATGGCCCCCAGGTTTTCGAGCACCTTCTCCTTGATTACGGTCTTTATGTTCCCCGACTGCTCCAATTGTTCCTTCGCCTCCTGGTACAGTCGGTTCGCGGTGCTGGGGAGGGTGGAGAGGGTCAGGGAGGTCTGCTCCCCTGCAGAGTCCCTGCTCGCCAGACTGGGGGCCACGCTCGAGGCGTCACTATCTGTGGCTGGTTCTTGGGTCATCTCTTGTACTCTCTTCGTATACACCCTCTTTCTTATTGCAGGTTCCGCGCGGGCCTCACCGGCTCCTGGTCTCGGCCCCTTTGATGCCGCGCTTGATTGCGACATGGTTGCGGTTTTTTTGGCGTTTACGTGAGTGAGTTGATACTTGTTTTCAAGTGTGACGTTCCTGGATTCCTGATGGTAAGTACCTTTCCTTTGATTGTATGTTTAATTTGTTTTACTTATTTCCTTTTCTTTTAAGGTGGTGTTGCAGTTTGTGTCGTCGGCAGGTAAGTATTCTTCTAATCGTATTGCAGTAAAATTGGATTTTAATTATTTTTCTTTTTCAGGTGCGGGGTGCAGATCAGGAGATGCGGCGATGAAGATGGGAGGGAGCGGTCCCGGGCAACAAGGAGAAAGAAAAAGAAGAGTCCGGTTTCGTTGCTACGTCCTCTTTCGGAGTTGTAGAGATTTCAATTTTTTAAGTTTTTAGGTTAATAATTAAAATTTATGTCGATAGTCTCGTTTAATATATACTTTAAGTATAGAAAGTAGATGAGGAAGAAGCGGTCTTTTTATTAAACGGATAAAAATTTTTCGTGCAAATTTTTCCCTTTTTGTCCTATCTTCCTATAAGGGAGGGTGGGAGGGCAATTCGAATCCCGTTTTCAGCGAATATCTCCGCCGGGGATTGAGCCAGAGGGACGCAAGAGGTGTCTAATTGTTCGTCCAGACGAGACCTATCCGAGCTATTCAAGATTCGATTGCGAAAAGTCAAAAGAAAAATGTTTTTCGAAAGAAAAACTGAATTTTTTAATTTAAAAATGTAATATCTCCCGAGGGGATGAAACCGACGGGGGTATTATATATGTCAAAAAATTTGGAATAATACGTTCTAAAAGATGACGCTAGAAAAAAATTAGAAAAATGAAAATTGAAGATTTTTCTTTAACAAAAATGTAAATTTACGAGTTTCAACCCCTAAACTTTCCCCTAAGGGATGATGCGATTGGTACGAGAGGGACGTCGTTAGACGCGCCTTTTTTGTTACTATGTATCTCCCGAAGGTCGGGAAGAGAAAGGATTGAAGCTTAAAAAGTTATCTAATTAAAACTGTTAATTTACTGAATTTAAATAAACAAAATGGCGTCTAATTAGTATTTTCGCAAAGGAAAATGAAAATAGTGTTCGGGAGCAGTGTCGGGAGACGCGAGAGGGATTTAAATGCAAAAGAATTGGGACCTGTACGTTAGCGCGAAAGATTCTAAGTTTGATTATAATGAAATTTAACAACCCTTAAGTGGACTTTTTACTACTATTTTCCCTTAAATTATCCCGTTTTCAGCGAATATCTCCGCCGGGGATTGAGCCAGAGGGACGCAAGAGGTGTCTAATTGTTCGTCCAGACGAGACCTATCCGAGCTATTCAAGATTCGATTGCGAAAAGTCAAAAGAAAAATGTTTTTCGAAAGAAAAACTGAATTTTTTAATTTAAAAATGTAATATCTCCCGAGGGGATGAAACCGACGGGGGTATTATATATGTCAAAAAATTTGGAATAATACGTTCTAAAAGATGACGCTAGAAAAAAATTAGAAAAATGAAAATTGAAGATTTTTCTTTAACAAAAATGTAAATTTACGAGTTTCAACCCCTAAACTTTCCCCTAAGGGATGATGCGATTGGTACGAGAGGGACGTCGTTAGACGCGCCTTTTTTGTTACTATGTATCTCCCGAAGGTCGGGAAGAGAAAGGATTGAAGCTTAAAAAGTTATCTAATTAAAACTGTTAATTTACTGAATTTAAATAAACAAAATGGCGTCTAATTAGTATTTTCGCAAAGGAAAATGAAAATAGTGTTCGGGAGCAGTGTCGGGAGACGCGAGAGGGATTTAAATGCAAAAGAATTGGGACCTGTACGTTAGCGCGAAAGATTCTAAGTTTGATTATAATGAAATTTAACAACCCTTAAGTGGACTTTTTACTACTATTTTCCCTTAAATTATCCCGTTTTCAGCGAATATCTCCGCCGGGGATTGAGCCAGAGGGACGCAAGAGGTGTCTAATTGTTCGTCCAGACGAGACCTATCCGAGCTATTCAAGATTCGATTGCGAAAAGTCAAAAGAAAAATGTTTTTCGAAAGAAAAACTGAATTTTTTAATTTAAAAATGTAATATCTCCCGAGGGGATGAAACCGACGGGGGTATTATATATGTCAAAAAATTTGGAATAATACGTTCTAAAAGATGACGCTAGAAAAAAATTAGAAAAATGAAAATTGAAGATTTTTCTTTAACAAAAATGTAAATTTACGAGTTTCAACCCCTAAACTTTCCCCTAAGGGATGATGCGATTGGTACGAGAGGGACGTCGTTAGACGCGCCTTTTTTGTTACTATGTATCTCCCGAAGGTCGGGAAGAGAAAGGATTGAAGCTTAAAAAGTTATCTAATTAAAACTGTTAATTTACTGAATTTAAATAAACAAAATGGCGTCTAATTAGTATTTTCGCAAAGGAAAATGAAAATAGTGTTCGGGAGCAGTGTCGGGAGACGCGAGAGGGATTTAAATGCAAAAGAATTGGGACCTGTACGTTAGCGCGAAAGATTCTAAGTTTGATTATAATGAAATTTAACAACCCTTAAGTGGACTTTTTACTACTATTTTCCCTTAAATTATCCCGTTTTCAGCGAATATCTCCGCCGGGGATTGAGCCAGAGGGACGCAAGAGGTGTCTAATTGTTCGTCCAGACGAGACCTATCCGAGCTATTCAAGATTCGATTGCGAAAAGTCAAAAGAAAAATGTTTTTCGAAAGAAAAACTGAATTTTTTAATTTAAAAATGTAATATCTCCCGAGGGGATGAAACCGACGGGGGTATTATATATGTCAAAAAATTTGGAATAATACGTTCTAAAAGATGACGCTAGAAAAAAATTAGAAAAATGAAAATTGAAGATTTTTCTTTAACAAAAATGTAAATTTACGAGTTTCAACCCCTAAACTTTCCCCTAAGGGATGATGCGATTGGTACGAGAGGGACGTCGTTAGACGCGCCTTTTTTGTTACTATGTATCTCCCGAAGGTCGGGAAGAGAAAGGATTGAAGCTTAAAAAGTTATCTAATTAAAACTGTTAATTTACTGAATTTAAATAAACAAAATGGCGTCTAATTAGTATTTTCGCAAAGGAAAATGAAAATAGTGTTCGGGAGCAGTGTCGGGAGACGCGAGAGGGATTTAAATGCAAAAGAATTGGGACCTGTACGTTAGCGCGAAAGATTCTAAGTTTGATTATAATGAAATTTAACAACCCTTAAGTGGACTTTTTACTACTATTTTCCCTTAAATTATCCCGTTTTCAGCGAATATCTCCGCCGGGGATTGAGCCAGAGGGACGCAAGAGGTGTCTAATTGTTCGTCCAGACGAGACCTATCCGAGCTATTCAAGATTCGATTGCGAAAAGTCAAAAGAAAAATGTTTTTCGAAAGAAAAACTGAATTTTTTAATTTAAAAATGTAATATCTCCCGAGGGGATGAAACCGACGGGGGTATTATATATGTCAAAAAATTTGGAATAATACGTTCTAAAAGATGACGCTAGAAAAAAATTAGAAAAATGAAAATTGAAGATTTTTCTTTAACAAAAATGTAAATTTACGAGTTTCAACCCCTAAACTTTCCCCTAAGGGATGATGCGATTGGTACGAGAGGGACGTCGTTAGACGCGCCTTTTTTGTTACTATGTATCTCCCGAAGGTCGGGAAGAGAAAGGATTGAAGCTTAAAAAGTTATCTAATTAAAACTGTTAATTTACTGAATTTAAATAAACAAAATGGCGTCTAATTAGTATTTTCGCAAAGGAAAATGAAAATAGTGTTCGGGAGCAGTGTCGGGAGACGCGAGAGGGATTTAAATGCAAAAGAATTGGGACCTGTACGTTAGCGCGAAAGATTCTAAGTTTGATTGGGTTAGGTTAGGTTAGGTTAGGTTAGGTTAGGTTAGGTTAGGTTAGGTTAGGTTAGGTTAGGTTAGGTTAGGTTAGGTTAGGTTAGGTTAGGTTAGGTTAGGTTAGGTTAGGTTAGGTTAGGTTAGGTTTTTTTTTTTTTTTTTTTTTTTTTTTTTGTATTATTCTAGTACCCCTGCCATGGGCAAGGCTTTTGCAAAACGATGATATTTTGTTCCGTTTTATTCATTTAGGTGCATTAAGGCGATAAATGCCTAAGGAAGAAAATCAACAAAGGTAAGTTACACTCCTTTATTTATTGTTTATTAATTAAGTTTAATTAGTTTACTTGTTTATTTACTTATTTATTTATTTTCATATTTATTTAGGTGCGTTAAGGCGATAAGCGCCTTAGAAGAAATTCAACAAAGGTAAGTTACACACTTTTATTTATTTATTTAGTTTTATTAGTTTACTTGTTTATTTAGTTATTTATTTATATATTTATTTATTTTCATATTTATTTATATACATTTATTTAGGTACGTTAAGGCGATAAGCGCCTTAGGAAGAAATTCAGACAAAGATAAGTTACACACTTTTATTTATTTATTTAGTTAATTATTTATTTTCATATTTATTTTTATATTTATTTATATATTTATTTAGGTGCGTTAAGGCGATGAGCGCTTTAGAAGAAATTCAAACAAAGGTAAGTTACACACCCAGTTTTCTTAGTCTGACCTATTTCTATTATTTACTAATTTTGCTATTTCTACACAATACTCTAAGAATATTTGTCTATGCTTTTTACTACTTATAATTGTCTGAATGTTTTCTAAATCAATTCTAGTATCTATCTTCTGTTCCAGCTCCATTCTTCTGATTTGGTGGATCGGGCAGTCAATGAGGAGATGAGGGACCGTCTCCTCGATGCTGGGCTCGCAGGCGCATGACGGATTCTCCTTACGCTTAAATCGGTGTAAGTATGAGGAGAACCCACCATGACCCGTCATTATCTGAGTGACGTGGTTCGTGGTCTCTATTTTTCTCACAACACCGTATGCCTCCGATGCACTGGGGAAAAAGAGTTTGGTGATGCCGGCTGTGGTTTCGGACCTGTATCTTTCATTCCACTCGTCGATAGTGTTTAAGCGAATCCTTCGCTTGACAAAGGAGACGGGACAAAGATCATACTCGGGTCTTCTTTTGGACCCCAAGGCGGCCTGCTTTGCTAGGAAGTCCGCTCTCTCGTTACCCTCGAAGCCCGCATGAGCTTTTATCTTAAAAAGAGAGACGCGCTTGTTTTGGGCTCTGCATCGTCTGAGCGCTTCTCTGGACTCAACTGCGAGCGGGTGAGAGGACACCGGGTTTGTCAGTGTCTGAAGAGCCGCCATTGAGTCGCTGAAAACCCCAAACGTGGACTGATTGCTCTTTACTGCCTCTTTAACCGCTCTGCAAAGAGCTAGGAGTTCGGCCTGGTAGACGGTACAGTATGGGGAGAGGGTAAGTTTGAGGGCCTTGGTTTCGACGTCACTATTCCAAATGGATAGCGCGGCGCCAACCTTGCCCTCAACCTTGCTACCATCCGTAAAGATCCGCACATTAAAGTGCCTGCAGTCTTCGTACTGTTGTTCGTCTACCAGGTTTATGAATTCCAGTTGGTCGTGCTCTGCTGGATGGGGCATCTCGATGGTCGGGAACATCCTCTCTATCTCCCTGTCTCCTAATACTGAGCGGTTCGCCCCCTTCTTGGCCTCGTATAGCGAGGCCGCCTCACGGACTCGGAGGTCGAGAGGGAGTATGCCGGCCAGTATTAGTGCCGAGTTTAGGGAGACGGTGCGGTAGCCCTTGCAAAGTTTTTGGGCAAATCCACGTTGGATCACGTTCAATTGCTTTTTGACCCCGAGTTTGTTGACTGCCGGTGCCCATACGCTTGCGGCATACAATATTGTCGGCTCAACTGCAGCCATGTAGATGGTTTTTATAACCTCGGTGTTTAGACCCCAGCTGACTTTTGCGGTTCTGGAGAGGTGCTTGTAAATGGCCATCGCCTTTTTACAAACATTAGTGATATGTGTGTTGAAGGTCAGCTGATGATCAATGGTTACTCCCAAGATTTTAATGCTGTCAGACATTACTATCGCGACCCCTCCCATGCTCAGGCGCGGTACATCAAACTTCAGTCTCCGCGTGATCACCATCGCACTTGTCTTTTGCGGTGCGAATTTTAACTTAGACTTAATGCCCCACGACCGAACACGTTCCAGGGTCGCGTTTGCCTGCAGGGATATTTCAAGCCCCGTTTCCCCGTCAAAAACCAACACAATATCGTCGGCGAAAGCCTGACAATAAATATTAGACCTGTCGAGCATTTTAAGGAGCGGATCAAGCAACAGGTTCCATAGGATGGGTCCACCAATGGAACCCTGGACGCATCCCTTGGACGTGGCTCGATCAACTTCCTCTCCGGCATACCTAACTACGACCGATCTGTCTCTAAGGTAACTATCAATCACCCGCCTCAAATTCACGGGACACTTTTCCTCTGCCAGTCGGATCCTTATAGCCAGCCACCAGGCGCTATCAAAGGCCCCCTCTATATCCAAGGACACAAGCGTGACTATTCTTTTCTGGTCCAGCTTACTGCGGACGTGTGTCATGAGGGTATAGAGGGCGTCTTCGGTGCTCCGCTGTGGCATGAAGCCAAACTGGCGAGTACTAATCCCAGGCAAAAGGTGAAATTTGAGGCGAGCGACAAGCATTTTTTCATATACTTTGCCGAGCACCGGCAAGAGGCCAATCGGCCTGTAGGATTTAGGTACCGTGTACGAGTCTTTCCCCGGCTTCCTCAGGACGATCACAATCGCTCTCTTCCACTCTTTTGGAAAGTATTCCAGGGCCAGGCATTTATTTAATAGGGCCAGGAAGAAGACTGGGTCATTATTTATGACTCGCGTACAGATATCCGGCGAAAAGCCGTCAGCTCCCGGGGCTTTCTTCGGATTGAAGGACCGGACGGCGACTAGCAGCTCGTTGAGTGTGAACCTTGGGTCGCATGTTTCATCAGGATTTCCACTCTTATTCACACTCTCCGCAAGTTGACGTGTGTGGTGATGGTCCTCGCTATCGTCCTCCAACCCGTCCTCCGGGTAGAAGGTTTCGGCTAGCAGCGTCGCCGACTCCTTGCCATTCATCGCTTTGCCCTCGATTACCAACGGTAAGTCTTCTTCCCTTTTTGCCGTTCTGCTCATGACCCTGTAGATTCCCTCCCACACCCCCTCCCGGTCTTGTTTTCCACAGAACTCTTTCCAGCTCTGCGTCTGTGCATTTTCAACTGCTATCTCATACCTCTTCTTCTCTTCTAGGTACAGCCGAACCACCATCTCTCTTCGGACTGGCGCTGCGTTCCTGATCCTGCGCCTCCTAGTGTTGACCAGCCTTTTGTGTGCAGCGAGCTCATTGGACCACCACGGCACGGTGAGTAATTCCGTATGATTTTTAATGGGTATGCTTTCAAGGCATGTTTCTGTAATAGTTGTAGAGAGTTTGTTCACCACAGCGTCTATTTGGTTAGTGTGATTAATTGTTTCTATTTGTTGTGCCGTTAATTTGGAAATTGTCTTAAGTTGCGTGAGTTTCTCATGAAATTTCACCCAATTTGCTTTTCGTGTGTTATATATTCGTGTGCTTCTCTTAATGTGGTGTCCTTTGGATTTATTAAGTTTAATGCCGAAAATAATGCCGTTGTGATCCGAGCTCGTGAAGCCTTCCTCCACACGCCAGTCATCGACGAGGGTTAGTAGATCGGGCGAACAGGCCGTGACGTCCACATGGCTTGTGTACCTGGTTTCCCCTCTGATGCAGTCGAAGGTTGGTATGTTGCCTTTATTTAATATCTGGAGTGAGAGCTCCTCCATCACTCCGCACATCTGCTCCCCCCTTGAATCTTCATGCGGGCTACCCCACCAGGTGCTCTTTGCGTTTGCGTCACCTCCTATGAGCAGCCTACACGGCCCCATCTGTCGCTTTATCTTCGCTATGTGGTCCAAGTACTGGTCTAAGGATTTGTTGGGCTCGAAATAGAAGGAGACCAGGGTGATGTTCCAGGCACTGGTTCGAATTCTCACCACTACGATGTTCTGGGTGGTGAGTTCTGGGCACTGTATGACATCGAGATCGGTGTCAAACACGGCTATCGCAGCCTTTACAGTGCCCTTCTCTATTTCAGAGCCCTGGAAGATTCGTACACCCCGGTGAGTTCTCATCCTATTTATTGCCCCCACATAGGGTTCTTGGATTAAAGCGACGGAGAGTTTTCGCCTTTCAGCTTCCAGAAGCAGCTCATTTGTTGCGAGCTTACTTCTTTGGAGGTTCGCTTGGGCTATAAGGTACCGATGGGTATTCGACGGGACAACCTTAGCAATATGCGACGGATGCTCGTGCCAATACGTCCCATCTCTTTCTGACAGGGCATTCGCTGCTGAAACTGTTGTGTCCACAGCTAGTTGACTTAGCCCGAGTGCAGTTCTTGCATTGGGGCTCTACACCCGCAAGCACATCGGGGCAGTCCACCCTAAGATGTGGGCCGCCACAGTGACTGCAGAGGTCGACAGATTCCTTGCAGATCCGTCGGCCGTGTCCGAACCCCAGGCAACGGGTACATTGCACGAGAGGGGACTGGTCCTCCACGACCACGCGCTGCAAATCGATTCGCAGCTTCCCTATATCGAGGGACCTTCTCCAGATAACGGGTGAGACGCTTAGGACGATATGTCCACTGTGGGGGTTTCGAGCTTTCCTCCTGTACTTTATTGTAGCCCTGTCATCTTTCTCTCCTAGGCCGTGAAAAACATCTCGGTTTTGGTTTCTGAAGGCCCGAAGGACGTCTTCGTCGCTGTGAACCAGCAAAACGTCCTTTAGGATCAGGAGCGGGTCTTTGTTTTTCACTTCCTCGACGACGAGCGATCCAGAGGACGACAGTTTTTCCTTAAGCTTACTTCTATCCTCTATCGTGTTACACCCCACAACGACTTTCCTATCTCTGGCCTTTCGCACTTTTTCTATCTTTATCCAGCCCTCTTTTGCGTCCACCACCTTTCTTATTTTCTCAAGGACCTCGTCACCGGTCTCAGTATCGATGGCCGAGGAGACAACTACCGAATGCAGCGCCGCGGGGCCTGGCTCTGATCCTGTGCTCCTACCTGCGGCTGCTACGCTTGCGTATGTTAACCCCTCGACAACTCCCCGTTGTCGGTCGACGACATCCCTAAGATCGTCCAGTTTTCTGTTGTGCTCGATGAGCAGTCTTGTGTGCTCTTCCATTTTAGCCAGTATATGGCTGTCGTCCCTCTGTGTTCTGTCATCGCATACAAGTCCTACATTGGGAGGCGTAATGTTGTGCTGAACTGTATCAGCCTTCCCTTTCTCTTGTTCGCATTCCTTGACCAGAGAGTACATGCGCTCTATAACCCGTGTAACGTCATTTTTAATTTCCGTTTTCAGATTTCTCGCGGTGCCCAGTGATGTTTTTGCCTTGACGAGGCAAGCTCTGGCTTCCGCTACCCGGCTCTTGTATTTAAGTACGGGGAGGTCGAACTCCTCCGTGGGAGATGGTAGTTTTGCTGGTGGCTGTGTCAGTGATGAACCCACTGATGAGGTGTCAGACGGCTCTCCCTCAAAGATCCTACGCCTAACACTTTGGTTGGCCGTCTTGTTTGGGGACGTGCTATTTTTAGTGGGAGTTCTAGTAACCCCAAACATGATGAAAGATCGGTTTTTTTTTTTTTTTTTTTTTTTTTTTTTTTTTTTTCAAGAATTAGAGTTTTAAAAGTTCTACAATAATAAAAAATACAATTTTAAAATTTAACTTGAATCTAAATTTAATTTGATGGGGGGTTTGTTACTTAATGTCCAAGTATATATATCGAAAACTAAGAGAATGGCCTACAATATAATGAAATAAAAAATTTTGGGTCAAAAATATGCCAGCTAGTGTTATGCTTCTCTATAGGGCGGGTGGGAGGGCAATTTCAAACTGTTTTTAGTGAATAACTCCCCGGGGGATGAAGCCAGGGGGATGAAAGAGGTGTCAAAACGTGCGCCTAGTTGATGCCTATCTGACGAGATAGAAAACAATTTGAAAAGTTGGAAAATGAAAAATTTTTCTTAAGAAAAACCTGTTTTTGCTGATTTAAAAGTTTAATAACTCCTAAGGGATGAAACCCTCGGGGTTGATGTGTATACGTAAAAAGTGCCCTGAAACTAGCTTTATATTGATAAACTAAAAGAAATGTGCTGGAATTGAAAATAAAAAATTTTCTCTAACTAGATGTGATTTTTATTATGAGTTTAATAGACTTAGTATGAATTTAATGAAAAAGGCGTCAGATAAGCCAGAAAATACGAGATGAAAGGAAACTAACTATGCAACAAGACGGGGATGAACAAGAGGAACGATAAAAACGACAATTTGCAATACCTAGCGCGAACTTAGAATACTTTTAAGATTAATATATTGAAATTTACTATCGCTTAGGTAGACTTTTTAGTACTAAAATTAACTGTTTTTAGTGAATAACTCCCCGGGGGATGAAGCCAGGGGGATGAAAGAGGTGTCAAAACGTGCGCCTAGTTGATGCCTATCTGACGAGATAGAAAACAATTTGAAAAGTTGGAAAATGAAAAATTTTTCTTAAGAAAAACCTGTTTTTGCTGATTTAAAAGTTTAATAACTCCTAAGGGATGAAACCCTCGGGGTTGATGTGTATACGTAAAAAGTGCCCTGAAACTAGCTTTATATTGATAAACTAAAAGAAATGTGCTGGAATTGAAAATAAAAAATTTTCTCTAACTAGATGTGATTTTTATTATGAGTTTAATAGACTTAGTATGAATTTAATGAAAAAGGCGTCAGATAAGTCAGAAAATACGAGATGAAAGGAAACTAACTATGCAACAAGACGGGGATGAACAAGAGGAACGATAAAAACGACAATTTGCAATACCTAGCGCGAACTTAGAATACTTTTAAGATTAATATATTGAAATTTACTATCGCTTAGGTAGACTTTTTAGTACTAAAATTAACTGTTTTTAGTGAATAACTCCCCGGGGGATGAAGCCAGGGGGATGAAAGAGGTGTCAAAACGTGCGCCTAGTTGATGCCTATCTGACGAGATAGAAAACAATTTGAAAAGTTGGAAAATGAAAAATTTTTCTTAAGAAAAACCTGTTTTTGCTGATTTAAAAGTTTAATAACTCCTAAGGGATGAAACCCTCGGGGTTGATGTGTATACGTAAAAAGTGCCCTGAAACTAGCTTTATATTGATAAACTAAAAGAAATGTGCTGGAATTGAAAATAAAAAATTTTCTCTAACTAGATGTGATTTTTATTATGAGTTTAATAGACTTAGTATGAATTTAATGAAAAAGGCGTCAGATAAGCCAGAAAATACGAGATGAAAGGAAACTAACTATGCAACAAGACGGGGATGAACAAGAGGAACGATAAAAACGACAATTTGCAATACCTAGCGCGAACTTAGAATACTTTTAAGATTAATATATTGAAATTTACTATCGCTTAGGTAGACTTTTTAGTACTAAAATTAACTGTTTTTAGTGAATAACTCCCCGGGGGATGAAGCCAGGGGGATGAAAGAGGTGTCAAAACGTGCGCCTAGTTGATGCCTATCTGACGAGATAGAAAACAATTTGAAAAGTTGGAAAATGAAAAATTTTTCTTAAGAAAAACCTGTTTTTGCTGATTTAAAAGTTTAATAACTCCTAAGGGATGAAACCCTCGGGGTTGATGTGTATACGTAAAAAGTGCCCTGAAACTAGCTTTATATTGATAAACTAAAAGAAATGTGCTGGAATTGAAAATAAAAAATTTTCTCTAACTAGATGTGATTTTTATTATGAGTTTAATAGACTTAGTATGAATTTAATGAAAAAGGCGTCAGATAAGCCAGAAAATACGAGATGAAAGGAAACTAACTATGCAACAAGACGGGGATGAACAAGAGGAACGATAAAAACGACAATTTGCAATACCTAGCGCGAACTTAGAATACTTTTAAGATTGGGTTAGGTTAGGTTAGGTTAGGTTAGGTTAGGTTAGGTTAGGTTAGGTTAGGTTAGGTTAGGTTAGGTTAGGTTAGGTTAGGTTAGGTTAGGTTAGGTTAGGTTAGGTTAGGTTAGGTTAGGTTAGGTTAGGTTAGGTTAGGTTAGGTTAGGTTAGGTTAGGTTAGGTTAGGTTAGGTTAGGTTAGGTTAGGTTAGGTTAGGTTAGGTTAGGTTAGGTTAGGTTAGGTTAGGTTAGGTTAGGTTAGGTTAGGTTAGGTTAGGTTAGGTTAGGTTAGGTTAGGTTAGGTTAGGTTAGGTTAGGTTAGGTTAGGTTAGGTTAGGTTAGGTTAGGTTAGGTTAGGTTAGGTTAGGTTAGGTTAGGTTAGGTTAGGTTAGGTTAGGTTAGGTTAGGTTAGGTTAGGTTAGGTTAGGTTAGGTTAGGTTAGGTTAGGTTAGGTTAGGTTAGGTTAGGTTAGGTTAGGTTAGGTTAGGTTAGGTTAGGTTAGGTTAGGTTAGGTTAGGTTAGGTTAGGTTAGGTTAGGTTAGGTTAGGTTAGGTTAGGTTAGGTTAGGTTAGGTTAGGTTAGGTTAGGTTAGGTTAGGTTAGGTTAGGTTAGGTTAGGTTAGGTTAGGTTAGGTTAGGTTAGGTTAGGTTAGGTTAGGTTAGGTTAGGTTAGGTTAGGTTAGGTTAGGTTAGGTTAGGTTAGGTTAGGTTAGGTTAGGTTAGGTTAGGTTAGGTTAGGTTAGGTTAGGTTAGGTTAGGTTAGGTTAGGTTAGGTTAGGTTAGGTTAGGTTAGGTTAGGTTAGGTTAGGTTAGGTTAGGTTAGGTTAGGTTAGGTTAGGTTAGGTTAGGTTAGGTTAGGTTAGGTTAGGTTAGGTTAGGTTAGGTTAGGTTAGGTTAGGTTAGGTTAGGTTAGGTTAGGTTAGGTTTTTTTTTTTTTTTTTTATTTTGAATACATTGTGTGAGGTTGCTCTGACTGTCAGTGCTCAGTGCTGCCCGACTGCAATAGCTCGGACAGCTGCTGAGCACTGACGATCGTAGCCTAACATTGGGTAAATAAGTTTTTCAGAAGCATTTTATTTCGAGTGAGCGGTTCTAAGTGTAATGAGTAAGTCGTAGTTAATGGGTTGCAGTCGGGCCAGACAGACTATGCGATTGGATACATTTGCTGCTGGTGCCGGCTGCAATGCATGGTGAAGAATGATGATGAAAATGATGATAACATATTTTAACTTTAAAATTTAAACAAAGCGATATAAAAAGGAGACAAAGTATATCATATCATAAATTGCAGACGGGCCAGGCGAACTTTGCGATTTGATACAATTGTCGCCTGGTTCCGTTTGCAGTTTTTAAAAAGGTGATCATTTGAAAGTGGTAAGTTACAATTTGTTCAATTAAAACAAGAAAAAGAGAATATAATACAAAAATAAAAGAGATAAAATAAGATGGGAATGAATTACAGTCGGGCCAGACAGACTATGCGATTTGATACATTTGCTGCTGGTGCCGGCTGCAATGCATGGTGAAGAATGATGATAAGAATGATGATTACATATTTAATTTTTAAAATTTAAACAGAGCAATATAAAAGAAGAAAAGTATATCGTAACATGGGTTGCAGACGGGCCAGGCGAACTATGCGATTTGATACAGTTGTCGCCTGGTTCCGTTTGCAGTTTTAAAAAGGTGATGATTTGACAATGGTTAGTAACAATTTGTCCAATAAAAAGAAAAAGAGAGTATAATACAAAAATATAAGATATGATGGAAATGAATTCCAGTCGGGCCAGACAGACTATGCGATTTGATACATTTGCTGCTGGTGCCGACTGGAATGTTGATGAGGATGACAATAAAGATGATACATGTTTTAATATTTGGTTAATTAAAGAAAACAAATATTTTTAAGAATAAGTGAAGATAAAGGTGAATTGCCGTTGGGCCAGACGACTATGCGATTTGATACATGTCGCGCCTGGTGCCAACGGCAATGAATGGAGTCTAATTACATGGTCTAGGTATAATTGTGAAAATTTACATACATATACAACATATTTTACTTAAATTTAAACAGGGCAATATAAGAAGACAAGGTGCAACATAACATGGATTGCAGACGGGCCAGGCGAACTTTGCTATTTGATACAATTGTCGCCTGGTTCCGTCTACAATTTTGAAAAAGGTGATAATTTAAAAGTGGTAAGTAACATAATTCGTTAGGTAGAATAAACAAAGAAGAATATAATACAATAGAAGATGGGATGGAGATGAATTGCAGTCGGGCCAGACGAACTATGCTATTTGATACAATGTCGCCTGGTGCCGACTGCAATGCCGATGAAGATGATATGAAGGTGATACATATTTTCAAAATTTGATTTAAGTAATAATTTTAAAAGAAAAGTAGTAAAAATAAAAATAAAGGTGAATTGCAGTGGGGCCAGACGACTATGCGATTTGATACATGGTGTCACCTGGTGCCCACGGCAGTGAGAAAAGTCTAATTACAGATTTGGGTATGTGGTATCAATGTGGTGATGATGATAAATATAAATTTATAATAAAAAGATGAGAAAGAATATAAGAAAGATAATAAATGATGAATGAACTGAGTCAGTTCGAGACCGAAAGTCTTTGTACAATGTGGCATAAGGCCGGTAAAAATGGTGAAATAACAAAGGACATAAAGAGTAATATACAAAGAAAGGTAAAGGCAAATGGTGATAATAATAATGTAAACAAGTAATGACAAAAGCAAAAATCAGTGAGATATGTACAGTGGAAATTAATTAAAACTAGGTTATTGCGGTGTAGAGGACCCGTAGTCTATGGAGTTGTTGATCTTGGTGCGGACCGAGGTGACGATGGCGCATGAGTGAGAGTTGGCTCGGTGATTAGAGGGGTGTGAGTTTTGGAATTTTGCGTTATTCGCGGTGCAATTGTGGCATTTCGGGTTGCGGTCGTCTTTGTTCGGGCAGTTATTGATGAGATGGTTGTCGCTGGCGCAGTGGGCGCATATTGTGGTTTCTGATCGGCAGTGCTTCTGTACGTGTCCAAATTGAAGGCATTTCAGACATTGTAGAAAGGGGGAGTAGGCGTCAGCGTGGACCCGCTGATGGTCCAGTCTGACGCGTTCCATCTTGAGGATGGTATGGAAAATGGAGGGATTGGCCACGAGAATGGCGTTGTACAGGAGGGAGTTATGGCGGTTGTTTCTGCGGAACTTGTAAGTGAGGTCTGAGGATTGGAATGTGGATAGTTCAGGGTTTTGGTGAAGGATTGTATCTACAATGTCTGCGGGAGCCATGTCCGGGCTTATGCCTTTCAATACAAGCATCGGGTTGAGACGTTTGGCGGGTACGGCTGTAACGATAGAGTCGTCAGAGTTGCGGAGGCGGAGGAGAGCGTCCTCGCAGTCGGCTTTGGAGTCGAATTCGACTCGAAGCTTGTTTCCGGATACAGAAGCCACCTTTGCGGGGGCGTAGGTGCACTTCCGGAAAGATATACTTTTCCGGAAGGCCTCAATTGCGTCCTGATGGGACTTAGCTGGTGCCTTGGTAGTGACCAAGATGGCCGGTCGGGTATAGGTAGGAGTCGGTTGGGGCGCTACGTGCGCCGACGCGCGCCAAGATGGCGGCGGACGACTCGCCAGTTGTGCGAAGGTGGGGGGCCCGTTCGCCGGCTCAGCGCGTAAGGCGCGAGCGGCGGGGCGGGCGGGATCGGGTGCGGGAGGGACGGCGGAAGCAGGGGCCAGGCGGCCCAGCTTGCCAATCTCCTCCCGGATGCAGGCGCCCACCTCCTGGCGGACACAGGCGGCGATTTCCTTGCGGAGTTGCGCCGGGTCGACGCCAGGGGCGGGGGCGGAAAGGGCCACGGAATCCGTGGCGGTGAGGTCGGAGCTGGTGGTTGTGGCGGCGGAGGAGGCGGCGGGCAGCTTCGCGAATCGCGACATTGCTCGCTTGGTTTCCTCGGCGGCCGAGATGATGAATGCCTTGGAGGCGGCGGTGACGCTCTTGGCCGCACCCACGGCGGCAATGATGCCGGAGGCGAGCTCCAAGACAGTCTTATGTAGTGAGGCGGCGTCGTTTACGTCCTCGGCAAAAGCCGGGAGAGGTAAGGGGTTCGCCGCAGGAGCCATTTTGTCCGTAACGAGGAGACACTTTAGGGTTCGTACACAGGGCACTGAGGTCTAATTGTACACTAAAGTCATTTTTGGAGTTGTGAGCAAAAAGTCGAAAAAGTCTTAAAATTCCGGCAGATGGCGCTGTGCTGCGGCTTCAGCGGGGTGCTGTTAAGATGCCCGCGGCCCTCAGCAGTCAGACGCTGAAAGTTTGGCCCGGATCGGACCACTAGTTCCGGAGTAATTGCTGGTTTTTCAGTTGCGGCGCGGGGTAGGGGTGGAAGGGGGGGGAAATTGGAAAATCTGTTGGAGTGGAAAGTTGCGCGCTGACCAGGGCTGTTGAAAGAAAGTAGTCCGGTCCGGATCCGATGACGGGTTCCGGAGTTATGGCCAGGGGGGGTGAGGTAAGGGTGCGCGGGTGGGGGGGGGGGAGGGGAGGTTTCGTGGGTCGACGTTTGGGGGGTGAATTGGGATATTATACCAAAAAGGGGGGGAGGAGGTCGCCAGGGTTGAGGATCCGAAGGTGGAACTGATGGATGAGGATCAGAACCACGTGTTTGGGACTTAGAAAATTTTACGTACAAGTATACACGTGGTTGGGACTTAGAATAATTTGGAGAAATTTTTAGTTTCGCCAAACGGCCACCAGGGGGCGCCTCGATCGAAAATGTCAGAATTGGACGTGGGGATGCACCCTCGGGGGCTGTGGGAAGTTGCGTGAAATAGCCACTAGGGGGCGCTGCAGTCGCGGATATTGCGGGAAATATTGTATGGAAAAGTTTCGAAAAACGGCCACTAGGGGGCGCTTCGATCGAAACTTTCTTAAATGACTGTGTGACTTAAATATATTAGAAGTTTCTGGAATGTACGAGAATGTTCGAGAATGTTCGAGAATTTTCTCGAATGTACCAGACTCAAGTAGCCAATGGAATCTAAGAACAGAGTTAAAATGGGATGCTACTCAACACTAGAGGCGCTCGGAACGCAAATATTGAGAATGCCGCTCTCCTATTGGCCCTGCTGGGTGGCGTGATTTCGATGTTTCGTAAGGACCGTGCTATACTGCTAGCATGAAATTTATTAAGATATAAAGTTTACTAATAATGTATGAAAAGATATAAAAGTTATTAAAAATAATTTAGAAAATCTATGAATTTTCTGAAAATGGCCACTGGGTGCCAGTGTTGGCTACCTAGAGTAGGAAAAACTGTAACATAAATTAATTTTAAATTGTAAAATTAAGAGAAGCTATAAATATAGCTAAGCAGTGAAGCATTACCTTAAGAGAGTCTAAAAAGTGCAGCTACTCCCCGCAAGGGGCGCTGGAGTAGAAAATCGTAAGGACCGTGCTACACTGCTAACATTAAATTTGCTAAGATATAAAGTTTACTAAAGTTGTATGAGAAATATTAAAGTTATTAAGATAATTTAGAAAATGTAAGAAATTTAAATGAAATTTAAATGAAAATGGCCACTAGATGCCAGTGTAGGCCGCCTAATGTAGGGAAAACTGTAAAATAATTTAATTTATAATTTATAGCTTGTGAGAAGCTATAAATATAGCTAAGCAGTGGAGCATTCCCTTGCGAGTAGCAACGGTTACTATAATTTAAATGATGTTCTAGAACATTCTAAGCTATATTTTTCCCTGTCTTTGGAATATTGAAAATATCTCAGGGATTGCTGATCGGAAAATTAAGTTTGGGGTATCAAATTAAAGAGGAGGAAATGGGCTATTATTAGGAATAATAAAAAGGGGGGGTCGTAGATCTGTTTGAAAAGTTATGATTGATCAAAGTTTCACAAGTTTTGGGGGCTCACTATTTTCCTTGATAACTTTCACAAATCTGAACCGATTTTCATTCTGAAAACGGATATGGGTGTCCTTTTACACTACTAATGAACGTGTGCACTCAGATTTTCTATTTTCACTTGAACAATATTTTTGACGTAATTTCAAATTTTATAAAAAGTTGAATAACTCAGAAATTTTCCGGCGGAAAATTCTGGTTTTTATATCAAAACGTAGAGCATGAAAAGCCGCACAAAACAGTAATTTAAAAAGGGGGGGTCGTCACTTTAGATTAGTCAGCGTTTAATTTTTAAGATTAATAAAACACAAAATTTGCACTTTTCTAACTGGTAACTGTTGTAACTTTTCCAAAAATTGTTCTTTTTGGACACTAAAGGCACCCTCGTGTAGAGGAACACTTAAGGAACACACTGATATAAATTTATCTTGGCTGAGGGCACTACAACTATTTTTAAAAGTCACTTTAAATCAAAAACACTCAAAAACACTTAAAATTTGCGGGAAAACAGTGAAAATTGAGAGAAAACTGTGTCCGATTTTAAAAATGAAAACACCGTTGGATAGCTGAGATCAGCGCGCAACTTTTGGTATATAACACAATACTATTAGAACTAATTTAACCACTTTTATGATTTTTAACACTTAAAACGGAATAATTTTTATACGGAGCGACTTAGAGATGCGTGGACGGTGTGTTGACGCGTTGGGCGCTCGGCGCTGACTGGTTAGGTTAGGTTAGGTTAGGTTAGGTTAGGTTAGGTTAGGTTAGGTTAGGTTAGGTTAGGTTAGGTTAGGTTAGGTTAGGTTAGGTTAGGTTAGGTTAGGTTAGGTTAGGTTAGGTTAGGTTAGGTTAGGTTAGGTTAGGTTAGGTTAGGTTAGGTTAGGTTAGGTTAGGTTAGGTTAGGTTAGGTTAGGTTAGGTTAGGTTAGGTTAGGTTAGGTTAGGTTAGGTTAGGTTAGGTTAGGTTAGGTTAGGTTAGGTTAGGTTAGGTTAGGTTAGGTTAGGTTAGGTTAGGTTAGGTTAGGTTAGGTTAGGTTAGGTTAGGTTAGGTTAGGTTAGGTTAGGTTAGGTTAGGTTAGGTTAGGTTAGGTTAGGTTAGGTTAGGTTAGGTTAGGTTAGGTTAGGTTAGGTTAGGTTAGGTTAGGTTAGGTTAGGTTAGGTTAGGTTAGGTTAGGTTAGGTTAGGTTAGGTTAGGTTAGGTTAGGTTAGGTTAGGTTAGGTTAGGTTAGGTTAGGTTAGGTTAGGTTAGGTTAGGTTAGGTTAGGTTAGGTTAGGTTAGGTTAGGTTAGGTTAGGTTAGGTTAGGTTAGGTTAGGTTAGGTTAGGTTAGGTTAGGTTAGGTTAGGTTAGGTTAGGTTAGGTTAGGTTAGGTTAGGTTAGGTTAGGTTAGGTTAGGTTAGGTTAGGTTAGGTTAGGTTAGGTTAGGTTAGGTTAGGTTAGGTTAGGTTAGGTTAGGTTAGGTTAGGTTAGGTTAGGTTAGGTTAGGTTAGGTTAGGTTAGGTTAGGTTAGGTTAGGTTAGGTTAGGTTAGGTTAGGTTAGGTTAGGTTAGGTTAGGTTAGGTTAGGTTAGGTTAGGTTAGGTTAGGTTAGGTTAGGTTAGGTTAGGTTAGGTTAGGTTAGGTTAGGTTAGGTTAGGTTAGGTTAGGTTAGGTTAGGTTAGGTTAGGTTAGGTTAGGTTAGGTTAGGTTAGGTTAGGTTAGGTTAGGTTAGGTTAGGTTAGGTTAGGTTAGGTTAGGTTAGGTTAGGTTAGGTTAGGTTAGGTTAGGTTAGGTTAGGTTAGGTTAGGTTAGGTTAGGTTAGGTTAGGTTAGGTTAGGTTAGGTTAGGTTAGGTTAGGTTAGGTTAGGTTAGGTTAGGTTAGGTTAGGTTAGGTTAGGTTAGGTTAGGTTAGGTTAGGTTAGGTTAGGTTAGGTTAGGTTAGGTTAGGTTAGGTTAGGTTAGGTTAGGTTAGGTTAGGTTAGGTTAGGTTAGGTTAGGTTAGGTTAGGTTAGGTTAGGTTAGGTTAGGTTAGGTTAGGTTAGGTTAGGTTAGGTTAGGTTAGGTTAGGTTAGGTTAGGTTAGGTTAGGTTAGGTTAGGTTAGGTTAGGTTAGGTTAGGTTAGGTTAGGTTAGGTTAGGTTAGGTTAGGTTAGGTTAGGTTAGGTTAGGTTAGGTTAGGTTAGGTTAGGTTAGGTTAGGTTAGGTTAGGTTAGGTTAGGTTAGGTTAGGTTAGGTTAGGTTAGGTTAGGTTAGGTTAGGTTAGGTTAGGTTAGGTTAGGTTAGGTTAGGTTAGGTTAGGTTAGGTTAGGTTAGGTTAGGTTAGGTTAGGTTAGGTTAGGTTAGGTTAGGTTAGGTTAGGTTAGGTTAGGTTAGGTTAGGTTAGGTTAGGTTAGGTTAGGTTAGGTTAGGTTAGGTTAGGTTAGGTTAGGTTAGGTTAGGTTAGGTTAGGTTAGGTTAGGTTAGGTTAGGTTAGGTTAGGTTAGGTTAGGTTAGGTTAGGTTAGGTTAGGTTAGGTTAGGTTAGGTTAGGTTAGGTTAGGTTAGGTTAGGTTAGGTTAGGTTAGGTTAGGTTAGGTTAGGTTAGGTTAGGTTAGGTTAGGTTAGGTTAGGTTAGGTTAGGTTAGGTTAGGTTAGGTTAGGTTAGGTTAGGTTAGGTTAGGTTAGGTTAGGTTAGGTTAGGTTAGGTTAGGTTAGGTTAGGTTAGGTTAGGTTAGGTTAGGTTAGGTTAGGTTAGGTTAGGTTAGGTTAGGTTAGGTTAGGTTAGGTTAGGTTAGGTTAGGTTAGGTTAGGTTAGGTTAGGTTAGGTTAGGTTAGGTTAGGTTAGGTTAGGTTAGGTTAGGTTAGGTTAGGTTAGGTTAGGTTAGGTTAGGTTAGGTTAGGTTAGGTTAGGTTAGGTTAGGTTAGGTTAGGTTAGGTTAGGTTAGGTTAGGTTAGGTTAGGTTAGGTTAGGTTAGGTTAGGTTAGGTTAGGTTAGGTTAGGTTAGGTTAGGTTAGGTTAGGTTAGGTTAGGTTAGGTTAGGTTAGGTTAGGTTAGGTTAGGTTAGGTTAGGTTAGGTTAGGTTAGGTTAGGTTAGGTTAGGTTAGGTTAGGTTAGGTTAGGTTAGGTTAGGTTAGGTTAGGTTAGGTTAGGTTAGGTTAGGTTAGGTTAGGTTAGGTTAGGTTAGGTTAGGTTAGGTTAGGTTAGGTTAGGTTAGGTTAGGTTAGGTTAGGTTAGGTTAGGTTAGGTTAGGTTAGGTTAGGTTAGGTTAGGTTAGGTTAGGTTAGGTTAGGTTAGGTTAGGTTAGGTTAGGTTAGGTTAGGTTAGGTTAGGTTAGGTTAGGTTAGGTTAGGTTAGGTTAGGTTAGGTTAGGTTAGGTTAGGTTAGGTTAGGTTAGGTTAGGTTAGGTTAGGTTAGGTTAGGTTAGGTTAGGTTAGGTTAGGTTAGGTTAGGTTAGGTTAGGTTAGGTTAGGTTAGGTTAGGTTAGGTTAGGTTAGGTTAGGTTAGGTTAGGTTAGGTTAGGTTAGGTTAGGTTAGGTTAGGTTAGGTTAGGTTAGGTTAGGTTAGGTTAGGTTAGGTTAGGTTAGGTTAGGTTAGGTTAGGTTAGGTTAGGTTAGGTTAGGTTAGGTTAGGTTAGGTTAGGTTAGGTTAGGTTAGGTTAGGTTAGGTTAGGTTAGGTTAGGTTAGGTTAGGTTAGGTTAGGTTAGGTTAGGTTAGGTTAGGTTAGGTTAGGTTAGGTTAGGTTAGGTTAGGTTAGGTTAGGTTAGGTTAGGTTAGGTTAGGTTAGGTTAGGTTAGGTTAGGTTAGGTTAGGTTAGGTTAGGTTAGGTTAGGTTAGGTTAGGTTAGGTTAGGTTAGGTTAGGTTAGGTTAGGTTAGGTTAGGTTAGGTTAGGTTAGGTTAGGTTAGGTTAGGTTAGGTTAGGTTAGGTTAGGTTAGGTTAGGTTAGGTTAGGTTAGGTTAGGTTAGGTTAGGTTAGGTTAGGTTAGGTTAGGTTAGGTTAGGTTAGGTTAGGTTAGGTTAGGTTAGGTTAGGTTAGGTTAGGTTAGGTTAGGTTAGGTTAGGTTAGGTTAGGTTAGGTTAGGTTAGGTTAGGTTAGGTTAGGTTAGGTTAGGTTAGGTTAGGTTAGGTTAGGTTAGGTTAGGTTAGGTTAGGTTAGGTTAGGTTAGGTTAGGTTAGGTTAGGTTAGGTTAGGTTAGGTTAGGTTAGGTTAGGTTAGGTTAGGTTAGGTTAGGTTAGGTTAGGTTAGGTTAGGTTAGGTTAGGTTAGGTTAGGTTAGGTTAGGTTAGGTTAGGTTAGGTTAGGTTAGGTTAGGTTAGGTTAGGTTAGGTTAGGTTAGGTTAGGTTAGGTTAGGTTAGGTTAGGTTAGGTTAGGTTAGGTTAGGTTAGGTTAGGTTAGGTTAGGTTAGGTTAGGTTAGGTTAGGTTAGGTTAGGTTAGGTTAGGTTAGGTTAGGTTAGGTTAGGTTAGGTTAGGTTAGGTTAGGTTAGGTTAGGTTAGGTTAGGTTAGGTTAGGTTAGGTTAGGTTAGGTTAGGTTAGGTTAGGTTAGGTTAGGTTAGGTTAGGTTAGGTTAGGTTAGGTTAGGTTAGGTTAGGTTAGGTTAGGTTAGGTTAGGTTAGGTTAGGTTAGGTTAGGTTAGGTTAGGTTAGGTTAGGTTAGGTTAGGTTAGGTTAGGTTAGGTTAGGTTAGGTTAGGTTAGGTTAGGTTAGGTTAGGTTAGGTTAGGTTAGGTTAGGTTAGGTTAGGTTAGGTTAGGTTAGGTTAGGTTAGGTTAGGTTAGGTTAGGTTAGGTTAGGTTAGGTTAGGTTAGGTTAGGTTAGGTTAGGTTAGGTTAGGTTAGGTTAGGTTAGGTTAGGTTAGGTTAGGTTAGGTTAGGTTAGGTTAGGTTAGGTTAGGTTAGGTTAGGTTAGGTTAGGTTAGGTTAGGTTAGGTTAGGTTAGGTTAGGTTAGGTTAGGTTAGGTTAGGTTAGGTTAGGTTAGGTTAGGTTAGGTTAGGTTAGGTTAGGTTAGGTTAGGTTAGGTTAGGTTAGGTTAGGTTAGGTTAGGTTAGGTTAGGTTAGGTTAGGTTAGGTTAGGTTAGGTTAGGTTAGGTTAGGTTAGGTTAGGTTAGGTTAGGTTAGGTTAGGTTAGGTTAGGTTAGGTTAGGTTAGGTTAGGTTAGGTTAGGTTAGGTTAGGTTAGGTTAGGTTAGGTTAGGTTAGGTTAGGTTAGGTTAGGTTAGGTTAGGTTAGGTTAGGTTAGGTTAGGTTAGGTTAGGTTAGGTTAGGTTAGGTTAGGTTAGGTTAGGTTAGGTTAGGTTAGGTTAGGTTAGGTTAGGTTAGGTTAGGTTAGGTTAGGTTAGGTTAGGTTAGGTTAGGTTAGGTTAGGTTAGGTTAGGTTAGGTTAGGTTAGGTTAGGTTAGGTTAGGTTAGGTTAGGTTAGGTTAGGTTAGGTTAGGTTAGGTTAGGTTAGGTTAGGTTAGGTTAGGTTAGGTTAGGTTAGGTTAGGTTAGGTTAGGTTAGGTTAGGTTAGGTTAGGTTAGGTTAGGTTAGGTTAGGTTAGGTTAGGTTAGGTTAGGTTAGGTTAGGTTAGGTTAGGTTAGGTTAGGTTAGGTTAGGTTAGGTTAGGTTAGGTTAGGTTAGGTTAGGTTAGGTTAGGTTAGGTTAGGTTAGGTTAGGTTAGGTTAGGTTAGGTTAGGTTAGGTTAGGTTAGGTTAGGTTAGGTTAGGTTAGGTTAGGTTAGGTTAGGTTAGGTTAGGTTAGGTTAGGTTAGGTTAGGTTAGGTTAGGTTAGGTTAGGTTAGGTTAGGTTAGGTTAGGTTAGGTTAGGTTAGGTTAGGTTAGGTTAGGTTAGGTTAGGTTAGGTTAGGTTAGGTTAGGTTAGGTTAGGTTAGGTTAGGTTAGGTTAGGTTAGGTTAGGTTAGGTTAGGTTAGGTTAGGTTAGGTTAGGTTAGGTTAGGTTAGGTTAGGTTAGGTTAGGTTAGGTTAGGTTAGGTTAGGTTAGGTTAGGTTAGGTTAGGTTAGGTTAGGTTAGGTTAGGTTAGGTTAGGTTAGGTTAGGTTAGGTTAGGTTAGGTTAGGTTAGGTTAGGTTAGGTTAGGTTAGGTTAGGTTAGGTTAGGTTAGGTTAGGTTAGGTTAGGTTAGGTTAGGTTAGGTTAGGTTAGGTTAGGTTAGGTTAGGTTAGGTTAGGTTAGGTTAGGTTAGGTTAGGTTAGGTTAGGTTAGGTTAGGTTAGGTTAGGTTAGGTTAGGTTAGGTTAGGTTAGGTTAGGTTAGGTTAGGTTAGGTTAGGTTAGGTTAGGTTAGGTTAGGTTAGGTTAGGTTAGGTTAGGTTAGGTTAGGTTAGGTTAGGTTAGGTTAGGTTAGGTTAGGTTAGGTTAGGTTAGGTTAGGTTAGGTTAGGTTAGGTTAGGTTAGGTTAGGTTAGGTTAGGTTAGGTTAGGTTAGGTTAGGTTAGGTTAGGTTAGGTTAGGTTAGGTTAGGTTAGGTTAGGTTAGGTTAGGTTAGGTTAGGTTAGGTTAGGTTAGGTTAGGTTAGGTTAGGTTAGGTTAGGTTAGGTTAGGTTAGGTTAGGTTAGGTTAGGTAGGTTAGGTTAGGTTAGGTTAGGTTAGGTTAGGTTAGGTTAGGTTAGGTTAGGTTAGGTTAGGTTAGGTTAGGTTAGGTTAGGTTAGGTTAGGTTAGGTTAGGTTAGGTTAGGTTAGGTTAGGTTAGGTTAGGTTAGGTTAGGTTAGGTTAGGTTAGGTTAGGTTAGGTTAGGTTAGGTTAGGTTAGGTTAGGTTAGGTTAGGTTAGGTTAGGTTAGGTTAGGTTAGGTTAGGTTAGGTTAGGTTAGGTTAGGTTAGGTTAGGTTAGGTTAGGTTAGGTTAGGTTAGGTTAGGTTAGGTTAGGTTAGGTTGTTAGGTTAGGTTAGGTTAGGTTAGGTTAGGTTAGGTTAGGTTAGGTTAGGTTAGGTTAGGTTAGGTTAGGTTAGGTTAGGTTAGGTTAGGTTAGGTTAGGTTAGGTTAGGTTAGGTTAGGTTAGGTTAGGTTAGGTTAGGTTAGGTTAGGTTAGGTTAGGTTAGGTTAGGTTAGGTTAGGTTAGGTTAGGTTAGGTTAGGTTAGGTTAGGTTAGGTTAGGTTAGGTTAGGTTAGGTTAGGTTAGGTTAGGTTAGGTTAGGTTAGGTTAGGTTAGGTTAGGTTAGGTTAGGTTAGGTTAGGTTAGGTTAGGTTAGGTTAGGTTAGGTTAGGTTAGGTTAGGTTAGGTTAGGTTAGGTTAGGTTAGGTTAGGTTAGGTTAGGTTAGGTTAGGTTAGGTTAGGTTAGGTTAGGTTAGGTTAGGTTAGGTTAGGTTAGGTTAGGTTAGGTTAGGTTAGGTTAGGTTAGGTTAGGTTAGGTTAGGTTAGGTTAGGTTAGGTTAGGTTAGGTTAGGTTAGGTTAGGTTAGGTTAGGTTAGGTTAGGTTAGGTTAGGTTAGGTTAGGTTAGGTTAGGTTAGGTTAGGTTAGGTTAGGTTAGGTTAGGTTAGGTTAGGTTAGGTTAGGTTAGGTTAGGTTAGGTTAGGTTAGGTTAGGTTAGGTTAGGTTAGGTTAGGTTAGGTTAGGTTAGGTTAGGTTAGGTTAGGTTAGGTTAGGTTAGGTTAGGTTAGGTTAGGTTAGGTTAGGTTAGGTTAGGTTAGGTTAGGTTAGGTTAGGTTAGGTTAGGTTAGGTTAGGTTAGGTTAGGTTAGGTTAGGTTAGGTTAGGTTAGGTTAGGTTAGGTTAGGTTAGGTTAGGTTAGGTTAGGTTAGGTTAGGTTAGGTTAGGTTAGGTTAGGTTAGGTTAGGTTAGGTTAGGTTAGGTTAGGTTAGGTTAGGTTAGGTTAGGTTAGGTTAGGTTAGGTTAGGTTAGGTTAGGTTAGGTTAGGTTAGGTTAGGTTAGGTTAGGTTAGGTTAGGTTAGGTTAGGTTAGGTTAGGTTAGGTTAGGTTAGGTTAGGTTAGGTTAGGTTAGGTTAGGTTAGGTTAGGTTAGGTTAGGTTAGGTTAGGTTAGGTTAGGTTAGGTTAGGTTAGGTTAGGTTAGGTTAGGTTAGGTTAGGTTAGGTTAGGTTAGGTTAGGTTAGGTTAGGTTAGGTTAGGTTAGGTTAGGTTAGGTTAGGTTAGGTTAGGTTAGGTTAGGTTAGGTTAGGTTAGGTTAGGTTAGGTTAGGTTAGGTTAGGTTAGGTTAGGTTAGGTTAGGTTAGGTTAGGTTAGGTTAGGTTAGGTTAGGTTAGGTTAGGTTAGGTTAGGTTAGGTTAGGTTAGGTTAGGTTAGGTTAGGTTAGGTTAGGTTAGGTTAGGTTAGGTTAGGTTAGGTTAGGTTAGGTTAGGTTAGGTTAGGTTAGGTTAGGTTAGGTTAGGTTAGGTTAGGTTAGGTTAGGTTAGGTTAGGTTAGGTTAGGTTAGGTTAGGTTAGGTTAGGTTAGGTTAGGTTAGGTTAGGTTAGGTTAGGTTAGGTTAGGTTAGGTTAGGTTAGGTTAGGTTAGGTTAGGTTAGGTTAGGTTAGGTTAGGTTAGGTTAGGTTAGGTTAGGTTAGGTTAGGTTAGGTTAGGTTAGGTTAGGTTAGGTTAGGTTAGGTTAGGTTAGGTTAGGTTAGGTTAGGTTAGGTTAGGTTAGGTTAGGTTAGGTTAGGTTAGGTTAGGTTAGGTTAGGTTAGGTTAGGTTAGGTTAGGTTAGGTTAGGTTAGGTTAGGTTAGGTTAGGTTAGGTTAGGTTAGGTTAGGTTAGGTTAGGTTAGGTTAGGTTAGGTTAGGTTAGGTTAGGTTAGGTTAGGTTAGGTTAGGTTAGGTTAGGTTAGGTTAGGTTAGGTTAGGTTAGGTTAGGTTAGGTTAGGTTAGGTTAGGTTAGGTTAGGTTAGGTTAGGTTAGGTTAGGTTAGGTTAGGTTAGGTTAGGTTAGGTTAGGTTAGGTTAGGTTAGGTTAGGTTAGGTTAGGTTAGGTTAGGTTAGGTTAGGTTAGGTTAGGTTAGGTTAGGTTAGGTTAGGTTAGGTTAGGTTAGGTTAGGTTAGGTTAGGTTAGGTTAGGTTAGGTTAGGTTAGGTTAGGTTAGGTTAGGTTAGGTTAGGTTAGGTTAGGTTAGGTTAGGTTAGGTTAGGTTAGGTTAGGTTAGGTTAGGTTAGGTTAGGTTAGGTTAGGTTAGGTTAGGTTAGGTTAGGTTAGGTTAGGTTAGGTTAGGTTAGGTTAGGTTAGGTTAGGTTAGGTTAGGTTAGGTTAGGTTAGGTTAGGTTAGGTTAGGTTAGGTTAGGTTAGGTTAGGTTAGGTTAGGTTAGGTTAGGTTAGGTTAGGTTAGGTTAGGTTAGGTTAGGTTAGGTTAGGTTAGGTTAGGTTAGGTTAGGTTAGGTTAGGTTAGGTTAGGTTAGGTTAGGTTAGGTTAGGTTAGGTTAGGTTAGGTTAGGTTAGGTTAGGTTAGGTTAGGTTAGGTTAGGTTAGGTTAGGTTAGGTTAGGTTAGGTTAGGTTAGGTTAGGTTAGGTTAGGTTAGGTTAGGTTAGGTTAGGTTAGGTTAGGTTAGGTTAGGTTAGGTTAGGTTAGGTTAGGTTAGGTTAGGTTAGGTTAGGTTAGGTTAGGTTAGGTTAGGTTAGGTTAGGTTAGGTTAGGTTAGGTTAGGTTAGGTTAGGTTAGGTTAGGTTAGGTTAGGTTAGGTTAGGTTAGGTTAGGTTAGGTTAGGTTAGGTTAGGTTAGGTTAGGTTAGGTTAGGTTAGGTTAGGTTAGGTTAGGTTAGGTTAGGTTAGGTTAGGTTAGGTTAGGTTAGGTTAGGTTAGGTTAGGTTAGGTTAGGTTAGGTTAGGTTAGGTTAGGTTAGGTTAGGTTAGGTTAGGTTAGGTTAGGTTAGGTTAGGTTAGGTTAGGTTAGGTTAGGTTAGGTTAGGTTAGGTTAGGTTAGGTTAGGTTAGGTTAGGTTAGGTTAGGTTAGGTTAGGTTAGGTTAGGTTAGGTTAGGTTAGGTTAGGTTAGGTTAGGTTAGGTTAGGTTAGGTTAGGTTAGGTTAGGTTAGGTTAGGTTAGGTTAGGTTAGGTTAGGTTAGGTTAGGTTAGGTTAGGTTAGGTTAGGTTAGGTTAGGTTAGGTTAGGTTAGGTTAGGTTAGGTTAGGTTAGGTTAGGTTAGGTTAGGTTAGGTTAGGTTAGGTTAGGTTAGGTTAGGTTAGGTTAGGTTAGGTTAGGTTAGGTTAGGTTAGGTTAGGTTAGGTTAGGTTAGGTTAGGTTAGGTTAGGTTAGGTTAGGTTAGGTTAGGTTAGGTTAGGTTAGGTTAGGTTAGGTTAGGTTAGGTTAGGTTAGGTTAGGTTAGGTTAGGTTAGGTTAGGTTAGGTTAGGTTAGGTTAGGTTAGGTTAGGTTAGGTTAGGTTAGGTTAGGTTAGGTTAGGTTAGGTTAGGTTAGGTTAGGTTAGGTTAGGTTAGGTTAGGTTAGGTTAGGTTAGGTTAGGTTAGGTTAGGTTAGGTTAGGTTAGGTTAGGTTAGGTTAGGTTAGGTTAGGTTAGGTTAGGTTAGGTTAGGTTAGGTTAGGTTAGGTTAGGTTAGGTTAGGTTAGGTTAGGTTAGGTTAGGTTAGGTTAGGTTAGGTTAGGTTAGGTTAGGTTAGGTTAGGTTAGGTTAGGTTAGGTTAGGTTAGGTTAGGTTAGGTTAGGTTAGGTTAGGTTAGGTTAGGTTAGGTTAGGTTAGGTTAGGTTAGGTTAGGTTAGGTTAGGTTAGGTTAGGTTAGGTTAGGTTAGGTTAGGTTAGGTTAGGTTAGGTTAGGTTAGGTTAGGTTAGGTTAGGTTAGGTTAGGTTAGGTTAGGTTAGGTTAGGTTAGGTTAGGTTAGGTTAGGTTAGGTTAGGTTAGGTTAGGTTAGGTTAGGTTAGGTTAGGTTAGGTTAGGTTAGGTTAGGTTAGGTTAGGTTAGGTTAGGTTAGGTTAGGTTAGGTTAGGTTAGGTTAGGTTAGGTTAGGTTAGGTTAGGTTAGGTTAGGTTAGGTTAGGTTAGGTTAGGTTAGGTTAGGTTAGGTTAGGTTAGGTTAGGTTAGGTTAGGTTAGGTTAGGTTAGGTTAGGTTAGGTTAGGTTAGGTTAGGTTAGGTTAGGTTAGGTTAGGTTAGGTTAGGTTAGGTTAGGTTAGGTTAGGTTAGGTTAGGTTAGGTTAGGTTAGGTTAGGTTAGGTTAGGTTAGGTTAGGTTAGGTTAGGTTAGGTTAGGTTAGGTTAGGTTAGGTTAGGTTAGGTTAGGTTAGGTTAGGTTAGGTTAGGTTAGGTTAGGTTAGGTTAGGTTAGGTTAGGTTAGGTTAGGTTAGGTTAGGTTAGGTTAGGTTAGGTTAGGTTAGGTTAGGTTAGGTTAGGTTAGGTTAGGTTAGGTTAGGTTAGGTTAGGTTAGGTTAGGTTAGGTTAGGTTAGGTTAGGTTAGGTTAGGTTAGGTTAGGTTAGGTTAGGTTAGGTTAGGTTAGGTTAGGTTAGGTTAGGTTAGGTTAGGTTAGGTTAGGTTAGGTTAGGTTAGGTTAGGTTAGGTT
Source organism: Napeogenes sylphis (assembly GCA_959347405.1). NCBI lineage: Eukaryota > Metazoa > Arthropoda > Insecta > Lepidoptera > Nymphalidae > Napeogenes > Napeogenes sylphis. Next base: position 532 of record OY365785.1, on the reverse strand, counting down.
AGGTTAGGTTAGGTTAGGTTAGGTTAGGTTAGGTTAGGTTAGGTTAGGTTAGGTTAGGTTAGGTTAGGTTAGGTTAGGTTAGGTTAGGTTAGGTTAGGTTAGGTTAGGTTAGGTTAGGTTAGGTTAGGTTAGGTTAGGTTAGGTTAGGTTAGGTTAGGTTAGGTTAGGTTAGGTTAGGTTAGGTTAGGTTAGGTTAGGTTAGGTTAGGTTAGGTTAGGTTAGGTTAGGTTAGGTTAGGTTAGGTTAGGTTAGGTTAGGTTAGGTTAGGTTAGGTTAGGTTAGGTTAGGTTAGGTTAGGTTAGGTTAGGTTAGGTTAGGTTAGGTTAGGTTAGGTTAGGTTAGGTTAGGTTAGGTTAGGTTAGGTTAGGTTAGGTTAGGTTAGGTTAGGATAGGTTAGGTTAGGTTAGGTTAGGTTAGGTTAGGTTAGGTTAGGTTAGGTTAGGTTAGGTTAGGTTAGGTTAGGTTAGGTTAGGTTAGGTTAGGTTAGGTTAGGTTAGGTTAGGTTAGGTTAGGTTAGGTTAGGTTAGGTTAG
>OY365783.1:36160413-36170459 GCA_959347405.1 Napeogenes sylphis | reverse complement strand
ACCTAACCTAACCTAACCTAACCTAACCTAACCTAACCTAACCTAACCTAACCTAACCTAACCTAACCTAACCTAACCTAACCTAACCTAACCTAACCTAACCTAACCTAACCTAACCTAACCTAACCTAACCTAACCTAACCTAACCTAACCTAACCTAACCTAACCTAACCTAACCTAACCTAACCTAACCTAACCTAACCTAACCTAACCTAACCTAACCTAACCTAACCTAACCTAACCTAACCTAACCTAACCTAACCTAACCTAACCTAACCTAACCTAACCTAACCTAACCTAACCTAACCTAACCTAACCTAACCTAACCTAACCTAACCTAACCTAACCTAACCTAACCTAACCTAACCTAACCTAACCTAACCTAACCTAACCTAACCTAACCTAACCTAACCTAACCTAACCTAACCTAACCTAACCTAACCTAACCTAACCTAACCTAACCTAACCTAACCTAACCTAACCTAACCTAACCTAACCTAACCTAACCTAACCTAACCTAACCTAACCTAACCTAACCTAACCTAACCTAACCTAACCTAACCTAACCTAACCTAACCTAACCTAACCTAACCTAACCTAACCTAACCTAACCTAACCTAACCTAACCTAACCTAACCTAACCTAACCTAACCTAACCTAACCTAACCTAACCTAACCTAACCTAACCTAACCTAACCTAACCTAACCTAACCTAACCTAACCTAACCTAACCTAACCTAACCTAACCTAACCTAACCTAACCTAACCTAACCTAACCTAACCTAACCTAACCTAACCTAACCTAACCTAACCTAACCTAACCTAACCTAACCTAACCTAACCTAACCTAACCTAACCTAACCTAACCTAACCTAACCTAACCTAACCTAACCTAACCTAACCTAACCTAACCTAACCTAACCTAACCTAACCTAACCTAACCTAACCTAACCTAACCTAACCTAACCTAACCTAACCTAACCTAACCTAACCTAACCTAACCTAACCTAACCTAACCTAACCTAACCTAACCTAACCTAACCTAACCTAACCTAACCTAACCTAACCTAACCTAACCTAACCTAACCTAACCTAACCTAACCTAACCTAACCTAACCTAACCTAACCTAACCTAACCTAACCTAACCTAACCTAACCTAACCTAACCTAACCTAACCTAACCTAACCTAACCTAACCTAACCTAACCTAACCTAACCTAACCTAACCTAACCTAACCTAACCTAACCTAACCTAACCTAACCTAACCTAACCTAACCTAACCTAACCTAACCTAACCTAACCTAACCTAACCTAACCTAACCTAACCTAACCTAACCTAACCTAACCTAACCTAACCTAACCTAACCTAACCTAACCTAACCTAACCTAACCTAACCTAACCTAACCTAACCTAACCTAACCTAACCTAACCTAACCTAACCTAACCTAACCTAACCTAACCTAACCTAACCTAACCTAACCTAACCTAACCTAACCTAACCTAACCTAACCTAACCTAACCTAACCTAACCTAACCTAACCTAACCTAACCTAACCTAACCTAACCTAACCTAACCTAACCTAACCTAACCTAACCTAACCTAACCTAACCTAACCTAACCTAACCTAACCTAACCTAACCTAACCTAACCTAACCTAACCTAACCTAACCTAACCTAACCTAACCTAACCTAACCTAACCTAACCTAACCTAACCTAACCTAACCTAACCTAACCTAACCTAACCTAACCTAACCTAACCTAACCTAACCTAACCTAACCTAACCTAACCTAACCTAACCTAACCTAACCTAACCTAACCTAACCTAACCTAACCTAACCTAACCTAACCTAACCTAACCTAACCTAACCTAACCTAACCTAACCTAACCTAACCTAACCTAACCTAACCTAACCTAACCTAACCTAACCTAACCTAACCTAACCTAACCTAACCTAACCTAACCTAACCTAACCTAACCTAACCTAACCTAACCTAACCTAACCTAACCTAACCTAACCTAACCTAACCTAACCTAACCTAACCTAACCTAACCTAACCTAACCTAACCTAACCTAACCTAACCTAACCTAACCTAACCTAACCTAACCTAACCTAACCTAACCTAACCTAACCTAACCTAACCTAACCTAACCTAACCTAACCTAACCTAACCTAACCTAACCTAACCTAACCTAACCTAACCTAACCTAACCTAACCTAACCTAACCTAACCTAACCTAACCTAACCTAACCTAACCTAACCTAACCTAACCTAACCTAACCTAACCTAACCTAACCTAACCTAACCTAACCTAACCTAACCTAACCTAACCTAACCTAACCTAACCTAACCTAACCTAACCTAACCTAACCTAACCTAACCTAACCTAACCTAACCTAACCTAACCTAACCTAACCTAACCTAACCTAACCTAACCTAACCTAACCTAACCTAACCTAACCTAACCTAACCTAACCTAACCTAACCTAACCTAACCTAACCTAACCTAACCTAACCTAACCTAACCTAACCTAACCTAACCTAACCTAACCTAACCTAACCTAACCTAACCTAACCTAACCTAACCTAACCTAACCTAACCTAACCTAACCTAACCTAACCTAACCTAACCTAACCTAACCTAACCTAACCTAACCTAACCTAACCTAACCTAACCTAACCTAACCTAACCTAACCTAACCTAACCTAACCTAACCTAACCTAACCTAACCTAACCTAACCTAACCTAACCTAACCTAACCTAACCTAACCTAACCTAACCTAACCTAACCTAACCTAACCTAACCTAACCTAACCTAACCTAACCTAACCTAACCTAACCTAACCTAACCTAACCTAACCTAACCTAACCTAACCTAACCTAACCTAACCTAACCTAACCTAACCTAACCTAACCTAACCTAACCTAACCTAACCTAACCTAACCTAACCTAACCTAACCTAACCTAACCTAACCTAACCTAACCTAACCTAACCTAACCTAACCTAACCTAACCTAACCTAACCTAACCTAACCTAACCTAACCTAACCTAACCTAACCTAACCTAACCTAACCTAACCTAACCTAACCTAACCTAACCTAACCTAACCTAACCTAACCTAACCTAACCTAACCTAACCTAACCTAACCTAACCTAACCTAACCTAACCTAACCTAACCTAACCTAACCTAACCTAACCTAACCTAACCTAACCTAACCTAACCTAACCTAACCTAACCTAACCTAACCTAACCTAACCTAACCTAACCTAACCTAACCTAACCTAACCTAACCTAACCTAACCTAACCTAACCTAACCTAACCTAACCTAACCTAACCTAACCTAACCTAACCTAACCTAACCTAACCTAACCTAACCTAACCTAACCTAACCTAACCTAACCTAACCTAACCTAACCTAACCTAACCTAACCTAACCTAACCTAACCTAACCTAACCTAACCTAACCTAACCTAACCTAACCTAACCTAACCTAACCTAACCTAACCTAACCTAACCTAACCTAACCTAACCTAACCTAACCTAACCTAACCTAACCTAACCTAACCTAACCTAACCTAACCTAACCTAACCTAACCTAACCTAACCTAACCTAACCTAACCTAACCTAACCTAACCTAACCTAACCTAACCTAACCTAACCTAACCTAACCTAACCTAACCTAACCTAACCTAACCTAACCTAACCTAACCTAACCTAACCTAACCTAACCTAACCTAACCTAACCTAACCTAACCTAACCTAACCTAACCTAACCTAACCTAACCTAACCTAACCTAACCTAACCTAACCTAACCTAACCTAACCTAACCTAACCTAACCTAACCTAACCTAACCTAACCTAACCTAACCTAACCTAACCTAACCTAACCTAACCTAACCTAACCTAACCTAACCTAACCTAACCTAACCTAACCTAACCTAACCTAACCTAACCTAACCTAACCTAACCTAACCTAACCTAACCTAACCTAACCTAACCTAACCTAACCTAACCTAACCTAACCTAACCTAACCTAACCTAACCTAACCTAACCTAACCTAACCTAACCTAACCTAACCTAACCTAACCTAACCTAACCTAACCTAACCTAACCTAACCTAACCTAACCTAACCTAACCTAACCTAACCTAACCTAACCTAACCTAACCTAACCTAACCTAACCTAACCTAACCTAACCTAACCTAACCTAACCTAACCTAACCTAACCTAACCTAACCTAACCTAACCTAACCTAACCTAACCTAACCTAACCTAACCTAACCTAACCTAACCTAACCTAACCTAACCTAACCTAACCTAACCTAACCTAACCTAACCTAACCTAACCTAACCTAACCTAACCTAACCTAACCTAACCTAACCTAACCTAACCTAACCTAACCTAACCTAACCTAACCTAACCTAACCTAACCTAACCTAACCTAACCTAACCTAACCTAACCTAACCTAACCTAACCTAACCTAACCTAACCTAACCTAACCTAACCTAACCTAACCTAACCTAACCTAACCTAACCTAACCTAACCTAACCTAACCTAACCTAACCTAACCTAACCTAACCTAACCTAACCTAACCTAACCTAACCTAACCTAACCTAACCTAACCTAACCTAACCTAACCTAACCTAACCTAACCTAACCTAACCTAACCTAACCTAACCTAACCTAACCTAACCTAACCTAACCTAACCTAACCTAACCTAACCAACCTGCAACGGTGTACCGTGGCGGACCAGTCACCCTTGGTGCAATGCACCAAGTGTCTAGGATACGGCCATGGGAAAAAGTTCTGCAGGGCAACTACCGACTCCTGTAGCCACTGCGGAGGGAGTCATCTGAAGGCGGACTGCGCTGTGTGGGTAACAGGAGACCGGCCCTCCTGCGTAAACTGCCAGGCCGCTAAAATGGACAGGGTCGACCACTCGGCCTTCGACCAAGAGTGCCCAGTACGCAGGCGCTGGGACGCTATAGCCCGTTCTACAATCTCATACTGCTGAGGGCACCCGTGGCGACCTCAGGATACTCCAGGCGAACTTACAGCGAAGCAAACTTGCTACCCTGGAACTCATCCGTGAAGCGCAAATAAGGGGGATAGATGTGAGTATGGTACAGGAGCCGTACGTTGGCAGTGACGGGGTGATGACCACCCACTCAGGAACAAGAACGATACAGACCTTGAGGACGAGGGTCAAACCGGTAAAGGCAGCTGTTATTGTACACAACCCGAATCTGATAATAACCAACGACCCTGACCTGCAGACGGAAAACGTCTCCTGTGCCAGCATTGAAACGGAACATGGCACCCTGAACTTTGTGTCGATATACTTTGAAGAGGACCAGACGCTTGATCCATACCTTGGACAGGTCACACGGGTATTACAAAAACTAAATGCAAGAAATACCATAATAGGGGGCGATGTAAACGCGTGGAGTCAGTGGTGGGGCAGCGCTCGCCAGAACCCCAGAGGAGCACAAATGAGTCGATATATACACAGCCATGGACTTAACATCCTGAACGTTGGGAGCCACCCAACGTTTGAAGCAATTCGGAACGGCAGGCTCTACACAAGCATAGTTGACGTCACTCTGTGCACAGATGATGTTCTGGGAAAAGTGGAGGACTGGACGGTCGATGTGGGCGTCACCAACTCGGACCACAACGCCATCTCATTCAGTATAAAAAAGAAGGCCACAATGCAGACAAGAGGAAGAACAACTAGAGTATACAAGAGTAAAAAAGCAGACTGGCAGAAGTTTAGAGAAGAATTAGGTAGGAACTTGGAAATAGGGAAAATAACAACAAATGAAATAGTCAAAATTCAAAATAAAGAAGAATTAGAAGAAACTATAAATAGATATGAGACAGCGATACGCAGAGCCTGTGACGCGTCCATTCCAAAGATTCGACATCAAAGCAAACCCTCGTTCCCCTGGTGGAACGAGGAGCTCACGCGACTCAAAAGGCACATGACGACCCTCCGTAGAAGAATCAGATGCGCGGCAGAGAAAAGGAGGAAGTATGTAGTGGCGGACTATTTGGCGAGCAGGGAAAAATATACCACGGCTGCCAAAAAGGCTCAGACGCAAAGCTGGGTAGATTTTTGCAGTAGGCAGGATAGAGAGTCCATGTGGGACTCCATCTATCGCGTAATCCGCGCGACCCACAAGAGAACCGAAGATGCTCCCATGGTGCAGAGTGGTGTCACTATGACCGCAGTGGAATCGGCTGAACTCCTGGCGGACACATTCTTCCCGGCTGATAACACCAGAAATGACGAGCCACAGCATACGGAGATACGGGCAACGGCGGCAAATCTGACGCCACAGCGTGAGGACGACCCACCCATAACCATGGAAGAACTGATCGCGGCAGCATCGTCATTCAGTCCGCGGAAGGCGCCTGGAGCGGACGGAATGACGGCCGATATATGCCTGGAGGCTGTGAGACGGACCCAGGGGGAATTCTTGGGACTCATAAATAAGTGTCTTGAACTTGATGTCTTTCCAGCACCTTGGAAGATAGCGGAGGTGATCGTCCTGAGGAAACCTGGCAGAAATAACCTGAACGAGCCAAAGACATACCGTCCAATCGGACTCCTCCCAATATTGGGTAAAATCTTCGAAAAAACCGTAATTAGAAGGCTACGATGGCACCTCCTCCCCAAATTAAACCCACGACAGTATGGATTCACGCCGCAACGCAGTACGGAGGACGCCCTCTACGACTTAATCAATCATGTGAAGGAAAGAAGGAACGCGAGAGAGACAGTCGTACTTATATCTTTAGACATTGAGGGCGCCTTCGATAATGCGTGGTGGCCGGCGATAATGATCCGGCTAGCGGAACTGGGATGTCCGGGGAACTTGTGGAGGATGGTGGGTAGCTACTTGGAGGGGCGAGCCGTGAGGGTTAACTACCTGGGAACGAAGATTGACAGGAAAACGAATAAAGGCTGCGTACAGGGATCAGTGGGCGGTCCCTTTCTGTGGAACGTGCTCCTGGACACGCTCCTAAACAAATTAGAGCACGAGGGCGTGCATTGTCAGGCGTTCGCCGATGATGTTGTCCTCGTTTTCACTGGCCATGAAACTCTGGAGATACAAGGGCGGGCGAACGCAGCCCTGGAACTGGTGCGCAAGTGGGGTCGAGCAAATAAACTCCAATTCGCGGCCCACAAGACGAAGTCAATGGTGATCACCAGGAAGCTAAAATACGATGACCCGATACTACGGATGGGTAACGAAAATATCGAAATAGCCAACGACATAAAAATCCTGGGGGTCACCATTGACTCAAAGCTCACGTTCGCAAACCACATCGCAAACACCACCTGCAAGGCTCTGGGCATCTACCGCCAAATGGCGCGGGCAGTTAAGGCAACGTGGGGCTTAAACCCCGCGATCACCAGAACAATCTACACCGCAGTAGTGGTACCCATCATGTCGTATGGGGCGAGCGTCTGGGCACCGGAAATCGACAAAGTATACGTGAGGAAGAAGCTGTCGGTGGTGCAGAGAGGCTTCGCACAGAAAATAGCAAGAACTCATAGAACAGTATCTAAACATGCGGCAACACTACTCGCGGGAATTCTGCCTCTCGACCTCCAAATCAAAGAACAAGCCAAATTGTATGAGATCCGCAGGGGAAGACCATTGGCTCACTTAGAGGACGAATACCGCCTGGAGCGCCAAATCGAGGCAGCTGAGCTGCCCCATCCCGCTAGGATTAAGAAACATAGGTACACATGCCTGGAGGAGCTGACTCCCGCTACAGTTAGGGCCCATAACATATCAGGGAAACAGATTTTTACAGATGGGAGCAAAATTCAGGGCCTCGTCGGGGCAGCCCTAACTGTATGGGAGGACGGCAGGGAGGTCCACCTTAGGAAACTCCGACTAGCCATGCACTGCACAGTTTTTCAAGCGGAGATGATGGCCATAAAGGTTGCTACAGACACCATAGCTAAGAAGAACTGGCGAGAAACGTGCATATTCACTGATTCCAGATCCTCTCTCGACGCGCTAAACGCTGATCCACTGGTGCACCCACTTGCGCTCCAAATTCATAGAAACATGCAAGAAATCGCCGAAAAGGGACACAACGTCAGATTATTCTGGGTCAAAGCGCATGTGGGGGTACCAGGAAACGAGCGAGCGGATGACCTAGCAAAGGACGCAGCCAAAAATACCAAAAGGAAAGCCATATATGATAGCTTCCCCATATCATACGCAAAGAGGCAAATCAGAGACAAAACGATCGAGACATGGCAGGAGCGTTACACGGCAGGCGACACGGCTGCGGTGACCAGAACGTTCATGCCGGATGTCAGGCGAGCAAAGAAGATAGTGACTAAAATTGACATTGACTCACTTACCTCGCAGATCCTCACAGGGCACGGGGGTTTCGCGGGGTACCTTCACAGATTCAAACTGACGGACAGCCCGACCTGCAAATGTGATGACAGTACTGACGAGGAGATCCTGCATTTACTTATTGAGTGCCCTAGATTCATGACTAAGAGACGCGAGACTGAAATGGAGATCGATATGGTTATAAGCAAATCCAACTTACCTCACATCATGGACAACCAACTCGAGACTTTCATGAACTACTGTAGACATGTGGGAGGACGGATCATACAGGAAAACAAAAACTGACTGACAATTACTGGGACATGACACATGGACAGGACAGGGACTGAGACTGGACGGGGATAGGACAACACAACACATGGCACTTACGAAATACAGCTTGGCAACAATAGTCAGCATAGCCATGCCTGGAAACCGGATGGCAACAATTGATAACAAACTGTACAAATAATAACCCACCTAAATTAGGATGTGACAAAGGCCCTGGCTCCCTGTGGGGACACAGGCAGCACCAGGACCTACCGAATCGACGCGATTGCCGAGGGCATCATGTGATGGCCAGGCAGCAATCGAGGAAACTACATGATGAGGGACGACAGCGGACGCGGACAGAAGACAACCGGCGCAGCCACATTGTACCAATGTGGCTCCGGCATGGTGGATGACTACCGCCAAGTAGAAGATAATAAATAAAAAAATAAAAAAAAAATAATAAAAAAATAAAAAAAAAAAAATAAAAAATAAAAAAAAAAAAAAAAAAAAAAAAAAAAAAAAAAAAAAAAAAAAAAAAAAAAAAAAAAAAAAAAAAAAAAAAATTAAATTAAAAATTATTATAATTACATATACATACCCCTAAGCAGCCTGTCCCTGCACTTTCTAGTTATAGTTATATAGAACATAATATACTATATAGAACATCTAGAATATAAGCATAATTACCCTACCCGTGTCACCACTCTGGTGCCGGAGTAGCTGAAAGAAAACATGTAAATATAAAATATAGTATACATAGATAATAAGAATAATACTTACCCCACCCGCGTCACCACTCTGGTGCCGGAGTAGCTGAAAAGAAACATGTAAATATAAAATATAGTATACATAGATAATAAGAATAATACTTACCCCACCCGCGTCACCACTCTGGTGCCGGAGTAGCTGAAAAGAAACATGTAAATATAAAATATAGTATACATAGATAATAAGAAATTACTTACCCCACCCGCGTCACCACTCTGGTGCCGGAGTACCTGTAAGAAAATATGTATATAAAGAATGTAGAATATATAAATAATAAGAAATTACTTACCTCACCCGCGTCACCACTCTGGTGCCGGAGTACCTGAAAGAAAAGATGTAAATATAGAATGTAGAACACATAGATAATAAGGAAAATACTTACTCCACCCGCGTCACCATCTTGGTGCCGGATCACCTGTAAATAAAACTTGTAAACAGATAGGAAATACGCAATTATATAAATAGGATAAATGTATAAACCAGTGAAACATATGACAGATTAATGTAAAACTCAGCAAGATATGTAAAGAATAGAATTGCTAAAAAACTTATAAATAGTATTTGGGAATAAAAGGAGCTGTACATAGATAACACTATGATATAGAACAAATAATAT
>OY365783.1:36155413-36157913 GCA_959347405.1 Napeogenes sylphis | reverse complement strand
CTAACCTAACCTAACCTAACCTAACCTAACCTAACCTAACCTAACCTAACCTAACCTAACCTAACCTAACCTAACCTAACCTAACCTAACCTAACCTAACCTAACCTAACCTAACCTAACCTAACCTAACCTAACCTAACCTAACCTAACCTAACCTAACCTAACCTAACCTAACCTAACCTAACCTAACCTAACCTAACCTAACCTAACCTAACCTAACCTAACCTAACCTAACCTAACCTAACCTAACCTAACCTAACCTAACCTAACCTAACCTAACCTAACCTAACCTAACCTAACCTAACCTAACCTAACCTAACCTAACCTAACCTAACCTAACCTAACCTAACCTAACCTAACCTAACCTAACCTAACCTAACCTAACCTAACCTAACCTAACCTAACCTAACCTAACCTAACCTAACCTAACCTAACCTAACCTAACCTAACCTAACCTAACCTAACCTAACCTAACCTAACCTAACCTAACCGTGCTCAAGCGGGTGCGCCAAGCCGCCGATGCCCGGTCAAGTGGGCTGGCGGTCGAGCGCATCCGCAAGGCAAGGGACCAAAAACTGGTTATCAGCTGTGCCACGAAGGAGACGGCCGAAAAGTTGAAGCAAAAACTCAAAGAGAAGGACAAGAATTTAGTTTTACAAGATGCCAAAAATAAGGACCCACTAATAATTATCAGAAATCTTCTAAATTACAATACAGACGCGGAAATTTTAGAGTCAATAAAGAAGCAGAATGCGCACCTGGTGGAAGCGATTCCCCCAGGAGAATATCGAGCAGAAGTCAAATACAGGCGCAGAACTAGGAATCCGCAGGAAGTCCACGTTGTCCTGCAAGTATCGCCGCACCTCTGGAGAGCACTCACACTCTCTGGCAAGATACACATCGACCTCCAGAGGTGCACAGTTGCAGACCACTCCCCCCTAGTCCAGTGCACGAAGTGCCTGGGCTACGGGCATGGGAAAAAGTTCTGCAGGGCGACGGTCGACTCCTGCAGTCACTGCGGCGGCGGCCACTTAAGGGCGGTGTGCCCGGTGTGGTCAACTGGCGACAAGCCAACCTGTAGCAACTGCCAGGAGGCGAAAATGGAACGTGTGGACCATTCTGCGTTTGATGGGGATTGTCCAGTAAGGAAGCGCTGGGACGCCATAGCAAGGTCATCGGTATCTTACTATTAGGTATCGACCCAGCGCTATCCTAAAAACGGGCAACCCCTTGACTAACTACTGACTACTACTAAACGGACTCTATGACTGAGGACAAAACCCTCATACTGACATGACTTGAACTACAACTACTCGACGAATAAATGACGTCACGTTCCATGCCGGCCAACTGGATGACTAAAGACTCATAAGACTCAAAATGAACTCTAACTACTAAAACTAATAAGACACTCGAGAACAAGCAAAGGCACTGACCCCATGTGTCTTCACATGGAATGTCCAGTGCCACACGACGACAGATTGCAGGCGGCATTTTTGAAATGCCACACCTTCAATCTCAGCGGCTGACGTCCATCGGCAGCAGCGGGGAAGCAGCAATCACGCAGGAAGACATCCGGATGCAGGCCGCATTGTACCAATGCGGCCCCAGCATGGTGGTATGATGCGGTACATGATATGAAAACAAAAAAAAAAATAAGTATTAACAGTATGAAAAAAAAAAAAAAAAAAAAAAAAAAAAAAAAAAAAAAAAAAAAAAAAAAAAAAAAAAAAAAAAAAAAAAAAAAAAAAAAAAAAAAAAAACTTACCTCAGTCGACTCGTCGACAGCCTCGAAGAAAACCTGTAAATAATGCAATATAGTTAGTACTAAGTCAATGGCAAAGGAGTGTATTCCGGGTCTTACCCTACCTCCTAGACTTAAAATCCTGTTTCATTACATTATAATAGCAGCAACGTAGAATTGTATAGAACTAGTAATAAGTACCTCTCTCTTAAATGTATAACATGTCTGTGACTTGGTAATGGTCTTTATAAAGAATTGCCTTACATATATATACAATACAAAATATGCTACTAGTTGTCTGAATGTTACGAATCAATGTCATGTTACTCAAATATGAAATATGAATATATATAAATTACACTATACTTGTATTCAAGAATAATTTTAATTTTAAATTTTAAATTTTATTTTCTTTTTACAAACTCTCTATTAATGCAGATATCGAACTGTATAACTTTCCTTTTATTTTAAGGCACAATTGGTGCACTGTCAAATGTAAAAATTTATTAATATAGCACATAAGTATACTTGGTAAAGTTAAATTTTGGTAATCACTATCCTCAAATTATAACATTGTCAACAACCATTCCAATGTATATGTTGTTGTATGTTTCAAGAATTATTTCACTGCAACCATGTCGTATAAACATCTAAAAATCCAAATAATAATGTTAAAATAAAATAGGAAATACATAGTATAATTCAAATAAAAATGTAAATAAATCCTTAGTAAAAATGTAACTGTATACTTAGCAA
>OY365783.1:36082913-36152913 GCA_959347405.1 Napeogenes sylphis | reverse complement strand
CGTACCGATCGCATCATCCCTTAGGGGAAAATTTAGGGGTTGAAACTCGTAAATTTACATTTTTGTTAAAGAAAAATCTTCAATTTTCATTTTTCTAATTTTCTTCTAGCGTCATCTTTTAGAACGTATTATTCCAAATTATTTGACATACATAACACCCCCGTCGGTTCCATCCCCTCGGGAGATATTACATTTTTAAATTAAAAATTTCAGTTTTTCTTTCGGAAAACATTTTTCTTTTGACTTTTCGCAATCGAAATTTATTAGCTCGGATAGGTCCCGTCTGGACGAACAATTAGACACCTCTCGCGTCCCTCTAGCTCAATCCCCGGTGGAGATATTCGCTGAAAACGGGATAATTTAAGGGAAAATAGTAGTAAAAAGTCCACTTAAGGGTTGTTAAATTTCAATATATTCAATCTTAGAATCTTTCGCGCTAACGAATAGGTCCCAAATTTTTTGCACTTAAATCCCTCTCGCGTATCCCGACATTGCTCCCGAACACTATTATCATTTTCCTTTGCGAAAATACTAATTAGACGCCATTTTGTTTATTTAAATTCAGTAAATTAACAGTTTTAATTAAATAACTTTTTAAGCTTCAATCCTTTCTCTTCCCGACCTTCGGGAGTTACATAGTAACAAAAAAGGCGCTTCAGACGACGTCCCTTTCGTACCGATCGCATCATCCCTTAGGGGAAAATTTAGGGGTTGAAACTCGTAAATTTACATTTTTGTTAAAGAAAAATCTTCAATTTTCATTTTTCTAATTTTCTTCTAGCGTCATCTTTTAGAACGTATTATTCCAAATTATTTGACATACATAACACCCCCGTCGGTTCCATCCCCTCGGGAGATATTACATTTTTAAATTAAAAATTTCAGTTTTTCTTTCGGAAAACATTTTTCTTTTGACTTTTCGCAATCGAAATTTATTAGCTCGGATAGGTCCCGTCTGGACGAACAGTTAGACACCTCTCGCGTCCCTCTAGCTCAATCCCCGGTGGAGATATTCGCTGAAAACGGGATAATTTAAGGGAAAATAGTAGTAAAAAGTCCACTTAAGGGTTGTTAAATTTCAATATATTCAATCTTAGAATCTTTCGCGCTAACGAATAGGTCCCAAATTTTTTGCATTTAAATCCCTCTCGCGTATCCCGACATTGCTCCCGAACACTATTATCATTTTCCTTTGCGAAAATACTAATTAGACGCCATTTTGTTTATTTAAATTCAGTAAATTAACAGTTTTAATTAAATAACTTTTTAAGCTTCAATCCTTTCTCTTCCCGACCTTCGGGAGTTACATAGTAACAAAAAAGGCGCTTCAGACGACGTCCCTTTCGTACCGATCGCATCATCCCTTAGGGGAAAATTTAGGGGTTGAAACTCGTAAATTTACATTTTTGTTAAAGAAAAATCTTCAATTTTCATTTTTCTAATTTTCTTCTAGCGTCATCTTTTAGAACGTATTATTCCAAATTATTTGACATACATAACACCCCCGTCGGTTCCATCCCCTCGGGAGATATTACATTTTTAAATTAAAAAAATTTCAGTTTTTCTTTCGGAAAACATTTTTCTTTTGACTTTTCGCAATCGAAATTTATTAGCTCGGATAGGTCCCGTCTGGACGAACAGTTAGACACCTCTCGCGTCCCTCTAGCTCAATCCCCGGTGGAGATATTCGCTGAAAACGGGATAATTTAAGGGAAAATAGTAGTAAAAAGTCCACTTAAGGGTTGTTAAATTTCAATATATTCAATCTTAGAATCTTTCGCGCTAACGAATAGGTCCCAAATTTTTTGCATTTAAATCCCTCTCGCGTATCCCGACATTGCTCCCGAACACTATTATCATTTTCCTTTGCGAAAATACTAATTAGACGCCATTTTGTTTATTTAAATTCAGTAAATTAACAGTTTTAATTAAATAACTTTTTAAGCTTCAATCCTTTCTCTTCCCGACCTTCGGGAGTTACATAGTAACAAAAAAGGCGCTTCAGACGACGTCCCTTTCGTACCGATCGCATCATCCCTTAGGGGAAAATTTAGGGGTTGAAACTCGTAAATTTACATTTTTGTTAAAGAAAAATCTTCAATTTTCATTTTTCTAATTTTCTTCTAGCGTCATCTTTTAGAACGTATTATTCCAAATTATTTGACATACATAACACCCCCGTCGGTTCCATCCCCTCGGGAGATATTACATTTTTAAATTAAAAATTTCAGTTTTTCTTTCGGAAAACATTTTTCTTTTGACTTTTCGCAATCGAAATTTATTAGCTCGGATAGGTCCCGTCTGGACGAACAGTTAGACACCTCTCGCGTCCCTCTAGCTCAATCCCCGGTGGAGATATTCGCTGAAAACGGGATAATTTAAGGGAAAATAGTAGTAAAAAGTCCACTTAAGGGTTGTTAAATTTCAATATATTCAATCTTAGAATCTTTCGCGCTAACGAATAGGTCCCAAATTTTTTGCATTTAAATCCCTCTCGCGTATCCCGACATTGCTCCCGAACACTATTATCATTTTCCTTTGCGAAAATACTAATTAGACGCCATTTTGTTTATTTAAATTCAGTAAATTAACAGTTTTAATTAAATAACTTTTTAAGCTTCAATCCTTTCTCTTCCCGACCTTCGGGAGTTACATAGTAACAAAAAAGGCGCTTCAGACGACGTCCCTTTCGTACCGATCGCATCATCCCTTAGGGGAAAATTTAGGGGTTGAAACTCGTAAATTTACATTTTTGTTAAAGAAAAATCTTCAATTTTCATTTTTCTAATTTTCTTCTAGCGTCATCTTTTAGAACGTATTATTCCAAATTATTTGACATACATAACACCCCCGTCGGTTCCATCCCCTCGGGAGATATTACATTTTTAAATTAAAAATTTCAGTTTTTCTTTCGGAAAACATTTTTCTTTTGACTTTTCGCAATCGAAATTTATTAGCTCGGATAGGTCCCGTCTGGACGAACAATTAGACACCTCTCGCGTCCCTCTAGCTCAATCCCCGGTGGAGATATTCGCTGAAAACGGGATAATTTAAGGGAAAATAGTAGTAAAAAGTCCACTTAAGGGTTGTTAAATTTCAATATATTCAATCTTAGAATCTTTCGCGCTAACGAATAGGTCCCAAATTTTTTGCATTTAAATCCCTCTCGCGTATCCCGACATTGCTCCCGAACACTATTATCATTTTCCTTTGCGAAAATACTAATTAGACGCCATTTTGTTTATTTAAATTCAGTAAATTAACAGTTTTAATTAAATAACTTTTTAAGCTTCAATCCTTTCTCTTCCCGACCTTCGGGAGTTACATAGTAACAAAAAAGGCGCTTCAGACGACGTCCCTTTCGTACCGATCGCATCATCCCTTAGGGGAAAATTTAGGGGTTGAAACTCGTAAATTTACATTTTTGTTAAAGAAAAATCTTCAATTTTCATTTTTCTAATTTTCTTCTAGCGTCATCTTTTAGAACGTATTATTCCAAATTATTTGACATACATAACACCCCCGTCGGTTCCATCCCCTCGGGAGATATTACATTTTTAAATTAAAAATTTCAGTTTTTCTTTCGGAAAACATTTTTCTTTTGACTTTTCGCAATCGAAATTTATTAGCTCGGATAGGTCCCGTCTGGACGAACAGTTAGACACCTCTCGCGTCCCTCTAGCTCAATCCCCGGTGGAGATATTCGCTGAAAACGGGATAATTTAAGGGAAAATAGTAGTAAAAAGTCCACTTAAGGGTTGTTAAATTTCAATATATTCAATCTTAGAATCTTTCGCGCTAACGAATAGGTCCCAATTTTTTTGCATTTAAATCCCTCTCGCGTATCCCGACATTGCTCCCGAACACTATTATCATTTTCCTTTGCGAAAATACTAATTAGACGCCATTTTGTTTATTTAAATTCAGTAAATTAACAGTTTTAATTAAATAACTTTTTAAGCTTCAATCCTTTCTCTTCCCGACCTTCGGGAGTTACATAGTAACAAAAAAGGCGCTTCAGACGACGTCCCTTTCGTACCGATCGCATCATCCCTTAGGGGAAAATTTAGGGGTTGAAACTCGTAAATTTACATTTTTGTTAAAGAAAAATCTTCAATTTTCATTTTTCTAATTTTCTTCTAGCGTCATCTTTTAGAACGTATTATTCCAAATTATTTGACATACATAACACCCCCGTCGGTTCCATCCCCTCGGGAGATATTACATTTTTAAATTAAAAATTTCAGTTTTTCTTTCGGAAAACATTTTTCTTTTGACTTTTCGCAATCGAAATTTATTAGCTCGGATAGGTCCCGTCTGGACGAACAATTAGACACCTCTCGCGTCCCTCTAGCTCAATCCCCGGTGGAGATATTCGCTGAAAACGGGATAATTTAAGGGAAAATAGTAGTAAAAAGTCCACTTAAGGGTTGTTAAATTTCAATATATTCAATCTTAGAATCTTTCGCGCTAACGAATAGGTCCCAAATTTTTTGCACTTAAATCCCTCTCGCGTATCCCGACATTGCTCCCGAACACTATTATCATTTTCCTTTGCGAAAATACTAATTAGACGCCATTTTGTTTATTTAAATTCAGTAAATTAACAGTTTTAATTAAATAACTTTTTAAGCTTCAATCCTTTCTCTTCCCGACCTTCGGGAGTTACATAGTAACAAAAAAGGCGCTTCAGACGACGTCCCTTTCGTACCGATCGCATCATCCCTTAGGGGAAAATTTAGGGGTTGAAACTCGTAAATTTACATTTTTGTTAAAGAAAAATCTTCAATTTTCATTTTTCTAATTTTCTTCTAGCGTCATCTTTTAGAACGTATTATTCCAAATTATTTGACATACATAACACCCCCGTCGGTTCCATCCCCTCGGGAGATATTACATTTTTAAATTAAAAATTTCAGTTTTTCTTTCGGAAAACATTTTTCTTTTGACTTTTCGCAATCGAAATTTATTAGCTCGGATAGGTCCCGTCTGGACGAACAGTTAGACACCTCTCGCGTCCCTCTAGCTCAATCCCCGGTGGAGATATTCGCTGAAAACGGGATAATTTAAGGGAAAATAGTAGTAAAAAGTCCACTTAAGGGTTGTTAAATTTCAATATATTCAATCTTAGAATCTTTCGCGCTAACGAATAGGTCCCAAATTTTTTGCATTTAAATCCCTCTCGCGTATCCCGACATTGCTCCCGAACACTATTATCATTTTCCTTTGCGAAAATACTAATTAGACGCCATTTTGTTTATTTAAATTCAGTAAATTAACAGTTTTAATTAAATAACTTTTTAAGCTTCAATCCTTTCTCTTCCCGACCTTCGGGAGTTACATAGTAACAAAAAAGGCGCTTCAGACGACGTCCCTTTCGTACCGATCGCATCATCCCTTAGGGGAAAATTTAGGGGTTGAAACTCGTAAATTTACATTTTTGTTAAAGAAAAATCTTCAATTTTCATTTTTCTAATTTTCTTCTAGCGTCATCTTTTAGAACGTATTATTCCAAATTATTTGACATACATAACACCCCCGTCGGTTCCATCCCCTCGGGAGATATTACATTTTTAAATTAAAAATTTCAGTTTTTCTTTCGGAAAACATTTTTCTTTTGACTTTTCGCAATCGAAATTTATTAGCTCGGATAGGTCCCGTCTGGACGAACAGTTAGACACCTCTCGCGTCCCTCTAGCTCAATCCCCGGTGGAGATATTCGCTGAAAACGGGATAATTTAAGGGAAAATAGTAGTAAAAAGTCCACTTAAGGGTTGTTAAATTTCAATATATTCAATCTTAGAATCTTTCGCGCTAACGAATAGGTCCCAAATTTTTTGCATTTAAATCCCTCTCGCGTATCCCGACATTGCTCCCGAACACTATTATCATTTTCCTTTGCGAAAATACTAATTAGACGCCATTTTGTTTATTTAAATTCAGTAAATTAACAGTTTTAATTAAATAACTTTTTAAGCTTCAATCCTTTCTCTTCCCGACCTTCGGGAGTTACATAGTAACAAAAAAGGCGCTTCAGACGACGTCCCTTTCGTACCGATCGCATCATCCCTTAGGGGAAAATTTAGGGGTTGAAACTCGTAAATTTACATTTTTGTTAAAGAAAAATCTTCAATTTTCATTTTTCTAATTTTCTTCTAGCGTCATCTTTTAGAACGTATTATTCCAAATTATTTGACATACATAACACCCCCGTCGGTTCCATCCCCTCGGGAGATATTACATTTTTAAATTAAAAATTTCAGTTTTTCTTTCGGAAAACATTTTTCTTTTGACTTTTCGCAATCGAAATTTATTAGCTCGGATAGGTCCCGTCTGGACGAACAATTAGACACCTCTCGCGTCCCTCTAGCTCAATCCCCGGTGGAGATATTCGCTGAAAACGGGATAATTTAAGGGAAAATAGTAGTAAAAAGTCCACTTAAGGGTTGTTAAATTTCAATATATTCAATCTTAGAATCTTTCGCGCTAACGAATAGGTCCCAAATTTTTTGCATTTAAATCCCTCTCGCGTATCCCGACATTGCTCCCGAACACTATTATCATTTTCCTTTGCGAAAATACTAATTAGACGCCATTTTGTTTATTTAAATTCAGTAAATTAACAGTTTTAATTAAATAACTTTTTAAGCTTCAATCCTTTCTCTTCCCGACCTTCGGGAGTTACATAGTAACAAAAAAGGCGCTTCAGACGACGTCCCTTTCGTACCGATCGCATCATCCCTTAGGGGAAAATTTAGGGGTTGAAACTCGTAAATTTACATTTTTGTTAAAGAAAAATCTTCAATTTTCATTTTTCTAATTTTCTTCTAGCGTCATCTTTTAGAACGTATTATTCCAAATTATTTGACATACATAACACCCCCGTCGGTTCCATCCCCTCGGGAGATATTACATTTTTAAATTAAAAATTTCAGTTTTTCTTTCGGAAAACATTTTTCTTTTGACTTTTCGCAATCGAAATTTATTAGCTCGGATAGGTCCCGTCTGGACGAACAGTTAGACACCTCTCGCGTCCCTCTAGCTCAATCCCCGGTGGAGATATTCGCTGAAAACGGGATAATTTAAGGGAAAATAGTAGTAAAAAGTCCACTTAAGGGTTGTTAAATTTCAATATATTCAATCTTAGAATCTTTCGCGCTAACGAATAGGTCCCAATTTTTTTGCATTTAAATCCCTCTCGCGTATCCCGACATTGCTCCCGAACACTATTATCATTTTCCTTTGCGAAAATACTAATTAGACGCCATTTTGTTTATTTAAATTCAGTAAATTAACAGTTTTAATTAAATAACTTTTTAAGCTTCAATCCTTTCTCTTCCCGACCTTCGGGAGTTACATAGTAACAAAAAAGGCGCTTCAGACGACGTCCCTTTCGTACCGATCGCATCATCCCTTAGGGGAAAATTTAGGGGTTGAAACTCGTAAATTTACATTTTTGTTAAAGAAAAATCTTCAATTTTCATTTTTCTAATTTTCTTCTAGCGTCATCTTTTAGAACGTATTATTCCAAATTATTTGACATACATAACACCCCCGTCGGTTCCATCCCCTCGGGAGATATTACATTTTTAAATTAAAAATTTCAGTTTTTCTTTCGGAAAACATTTTTCTTTTGACTTTTCGCAATCGAAATTTATTAGCTCGGATAGGTCCCGTCTGGACGAACAATTAGACACCTCTCGCGTCCCTCTAGCTCAATCCCCGGTGGAGATATTCGCTGAAAACGGGATAATTTAAGGGAAAATAGTAGTAAAAAGTCCACTTAAGGGTTGTTAAATTTCAATATATTCAATCTTAGAATCTTTCGCGCTAACGAATAGGTCCCAAATTTTTTGCACTTAAATCCCTCTCGCGTATCCCGACATTGCTCCCGAACACTATTATCATTTTCCTTTGCGAAAATACTAATTAGACGCCATTTTGTTTATTTAAATTCAGTAAATTAACAGTTTTAATTAAATAACTTTTTAAGCTTCAATCCTTTCTCTTCCCGACCTTCGGGAGTTACATAGTAACAAAAAAGGCGCGTCAGACGACGTCCCTTTCGTACCGATCGCATCATCCCTTAGGGGAAAATTTAGGGGTTGAAACTCGTAAATTTACATTTTTGTTAAAGAAAAATCTTCAATTTTCATTTTTCTAATTTTCTTCTAGCGTCATCTTTTAGAACGTATTATTCCAAATTATTTGACATACATAACACCCCCGTCGGTTCCATCCCCTCGGGAGATATTACATTTTTAAATTAAAAATTTCAGTTTTTCTTTCGGAAAACATTTTTCTTTTGACTTTTCGCAATCGAAATTTATTAGCTCGGATAGGTCCCGTCTGGACGAACAATTAGACACCTCTCGCGTCCCTCTAGCTCAATCCCCGGTGGAGATATTCGCTGAAAACGGGATAATTTAAGGGAAAATAGTAGTAAAAAGTCCACTTAAGGGTTGTTAAATTTCAATATATTCAATCTTAGAATCTTTCGCGCTAACGAATAGGTCCCAAATTTTTTGCACTTAAATCCCTCTCGCGTATCCCGACATTGCTCCCGAACACTATTATCATTTTCCTTTGCGAAAATACTAATTAGACGCCATTTTGTTTATTTAAATTCAGTAAATTAACAGTTTTAATTAAATAACTTTTTAAGCTTCAATCCTTTCTCTTCCCGACCTTCGGGAGTTACATAGTAACAAAAAAGGCGCTTCAGACGACGTCCCTTTCGTACCGATCGCATCATCCCTTAGGGGAAAATTTAGGGGTTGAAACTCGTAAATTTACATTTTTGTTAAAGAAAAATCTTCAATTTTCATTTTTCTAATTTTCTTCTAGCGTCATCTTTTAGAACGTATTATTCCAAATTATTTGACATACATAACACCCCCGTCGGTTCCATCCCCTCGGGAGATATTACATTTTTAAATTAAAAATTTCAGTTTTTCTTTCGGAAAACATTTTTCTTTTGACTTTTCGCAATCGAAATTTATTAGCTCGGATAGGTCCCGTCTGGACGAACAGTTAGACACCTCTCGCGTCCCTCTAGCTCAATCCCCGGTGGAGATATTCGCTGAAAACGGGATAATTTAAGGGAAAATAGTAGTAAAAAGTCCACTTAAGGGTTGTTAAATTTCAATATATTCAATCTTAGAATCTTTCGCGCTAACGAATAGGTCCCAAATTTTTTGCACTTAAATCCCTCTCGCGTATCCCGACATTGCTCCCGAACACTATTATCATTTTCCTTTGCGAAAATACTAATTAGACGCCATTTTGTTTATTTAAATTCAGTAAATTAACAGTTTTAATTAAATAACTTTTTAAGCTTCAATCCTTTCTCTTCCCGACCTTCGGGAGTTACATAGTAACAAAAAAGGCGCGTCAGACGACGTCCCTTTCGTACCGATCGCATCATCCCTTAGGGGAAAATTTAGGGGTTGAAACTCGTAAATTTACATTTTTGTTAAAGAAAAATCTTCAATTTTCATTTTTCTAATTTTCTTCTAGCGTCATCTTTTAGAACGTATTATTCCAAATTATTTGACATACATAACACCCCCGTCGGTTCCATCCCCTCGGGAGATATTACATTTTTAAATTAAAAATTTCAGTTTTTCTTTCGGAAAACATTTTTCTTTTGACTTTTCGCAATCGAAATTTATTAGCTCGGATAGGTCCCGTCTGGACGAACAATTAGACACCTCTCGCGTCCCTCTAGCTCAATCCCCGGTGGAGATATTCGCTGAAAACGGGATAATTTAAGGGAAAATAGTAGTAAAAAGTCCACTTAAGGGTTGTTAAATTTCAATATATTCAATCTTAGAATCTTTCGCGCTAACGAATAGGTCCCAAATTTTTTGCACTTAAATCCCTCTCGCGTATCCCGACATTGCTCCCGAACACTATTATCATTTTCCTTTGCGAAAATACTAATTAGACGCCATTTTGTTTATTTAAATTCAGTAAATTAACAGTTTTAATTAAATAACTTTTTAAGCTTCAATCCTTTCTCTTCCCGACCTTCGGGAGTTACATAGTAACAAAAAAGGCGCGTCAGACGACGTCCCTTTCGTACCGATCGCATCATCCCTTAGGGGAAAATTTAGGGGTTGAAACTCGTAAATTTACATTTTTGTTAAAGAAAAATCTTCAATTTTCATTTTTCTAATTTTCTTCTAGCGTCATCTTTTAGAACGTATTATTCCAAATTATTTGACATACATAACACCCCCGTCGGTTCCATCCCCTCGGGAGATATTACATTTTTAAATTAAAAATTTCAGTTTTTCTTTCGGAAAACATTTTTCTTTTGACTTTTCGCAATCGAAATTTATTAGCTCGGATAGGTCCCGTCTGGACGAACAATTAGACACCTCTCGCGTCCCTCTAGCTCAATCCCCGGTGGAGATATTCGCTGAAAACGGGATAATTTAAGGGAAAATAGTAGTAAAAAGTCCACTTAAGGGTTGTTAAATTTCAATATATTCAATCTTAGAATCTTTCGCGCTAACGAATAGGTCCCAAATTTTTTGCACTTAAATCCCTCTCGCGTATCCCGACATTGCTCCCGAACACTATTATCATTTTCCTTTGCGAAAATACTAATTAGACGCCATTTTGTTTATTTAAATTCAGTAAATTAACAGTTTTAATTAAATAACTTTTTAAGCTTCAATCCTTTCTCTTCCCGACCTTCGGGAGTTACATAGTAACAAAAAAGGCGCGTCAGACGACGTCCCTTTCGTACCGATCGCATCATCCCTTAGGGGAAAATTTAGGGGTTGAAACTCGTAAATTTACATTTTTGTTAAAGAAAAATCTTCAATTTTCATTTTTCTAATTTTCTTCTAGCGTCATCTTTTAGAACGTATTATTCCAAATTATTTGACATACATAACACCCCCGTCGGTTCCATCCCCTCGGGAGATATTACATTTTTAAATTAAAAATTTCAGTTTTTCTTTCGGAAAACATTTTTCTTTTGACTTTTCGCAATCGAAATTTATTAGCTCGGATAGGTCCCGTCTGGACGAACAGTTAGACACCTCTCGCGTCCCTCTAGCTCAATCCCCGGTGGAGATATTCGCTGAAAACGGGATAATTTAAGGGAAAATAGTAGTAAAAAGTCCACTTAAGGGTTGTTAAATTTCAATATATTCAATCTTAGAATCTTTCGCGCTAACGAATAGGTCCCAAATTTTTTGCACTTAAATCCCTCTCGCGTATCCCGACATTGCTCCCGAACACTATTATCATTTTCCTTTGCGAAAATACTAATTAGACGCCATTTTGTTTATTTAAATTCAGTAAATTAACAGTTTTAATTAAATAACTTTTTAAGCTTCAATCCTTTCTCTTCCCGACCTTCGGGAGTTACATAGTAACAAAAAAGGCGCGTCAGACGACGTCCCTTTCGTACCGATCGCATCATCCCTTAGGGGAAAATTTAGGGGTTGAAACTCGTAAATTTACATTTTTGTTAAAGAAAAATCTTCAATTTTCATTTTTCTAATTTTCTTCTAGCGTCATCTTTTAGAACGTATTATTCCAAATTATTTCACATACATAACACCCCCGTCGGTTCCATCCCCTCGGGAGATATTACATTTTTAAATTAAAAATTTCAGTTTTTCTTTCGGAAAACATTTTTCTTTTGACTTTTCGCAATCGAAATTTATTAGCTCGGATAGGTCCCGTCTGGACGAACAATTAGACACCTCTCGCGTCCCTCTAGCTCAATCCCCGGTGGAGATATTCGCTGAAAACGGGATAATTTAAGGGAAAATAGTAGTAAAAAGTCCACTTAAGGGTTGTTAAATTTCAATATATTCAATCTTAGAATCTTTCGCGCTAACGAATAGGTCCCAAATTTTTTGCACTTAAATCCCTCTCGCGTATCCCGACATTGCTCCCGAACACTATTATCATTTTCCTTTGCGAAAATACTAATTAGACGCCATTTTGTTTATTTAAATTCAGTAAATTAACAGTTTTAATTAAATAACTTTTTAAGCTTCAATCCTTTCTCTTCCCGACCTTCGGGAGTTACATAGTAACAAAAAAGGCGCGTCAGACGACGTCCCTTTCGTACCGATCGCATCATCCCTTAGGGGAAAATTTAGGGGTTGAAACTCGTAAATTTACATTTTTGTTAAAGAAAAATCTTCAATTTTCATTTTTCTAATTTTCTTCTAGCGTCATCTTTTAGAACGTATTATTCCAAATTATTTGACATACATAACACCCCCGTCGGTTCCATCCCCTCGGGAGATATTACATTTTTAAATTAAAAATTTCAGTTTTTCTTTCGGAAAACATTTTTCTTTTGACTTTTCGCAATCGAAATTTATTAGCTCGGATAGGTCCCGTCTGGACGAACAATTAGACACCTCTCGCGTCCCTCTAGCTCAATCCCCGGTGGAGATATTCGCTGAAAACGGGATAATTTAAGGGAAAATAGTAGTAAAAAGTCCACTTAAGGGTTGTTAAATTTCAATATATTCAATCTTAGAATCTTTCGCGCTAACGAATAGGTCCCAAATTTTTTGCATTTAAATCCCTCTCGCGTATCCCGACATTGCTCCCGAACACTATTATCATTTTCCTTTGCGAAAATACTAATTAGACGCCATTTTGTTTATTTAAATTCAGTAAATTAACAGTTTTAATTAAATAACTTTTTAAGCTTCAATCCTTTCTCTTCCCGACCTTCGGGAGTTACATAGTAACAAAAAAGGCGCTTCAGACGACGTCCCTTTCGTACCGATCGCATCATCCCTTAGGGGAAAATTTAGGGGTTGAAACTCGTAAATTTACATTTTTGTTAAAGAAAAATCTTCAATTTTCATTTTTCTAATTTTCTTCTAGCGTCATCTTTTAGAACGTATTATTCCAAATTATTTGACATACATAACACCCCCGTCGGTTCCATCCCCTCGGGAGATATTACATTTTTAAATTAAAAATTTCAGTTTTTCTTTCGGAAAACATTTTTCTTTTGACTTTTCGCAATCGAAATTTATTAGCTCGGATAGGTCCCGTCTGGACGAACAGTTAGACACCTCTCGCGTCCCTCTAGCTCAATCCCCGGTGGAGATATTCGCTGAAAACGGGATAATTTAAGGGAAAATAGTAGTAAAAAGTCCACTTAAGGGTTGTTAAATTTCAATATATTCAATCTTAGAATCTTTCGCGCTAACGAATAGGTCCCAAATTTTTTGCACTTAAATCCCTCTCGCGTATCCCGACATTGCTCCCGAACACTATTATCATTTTCCTTTGCGAAAATACTAATTAGACGCCATTTTGTTCATTTAAATTCAGTAAATTAACAGTTTTAATTAAATAACTTTTTAAGCTTCAATCCTTTCTCTTCCCGACCTTCGGGAGTTACATAGTAACAAAAAAGGCGCTTCAGACGACGTCCCTTTCGTACCGATCGCATCATCCCTTAGGGGAAAATTTAGGGGTTGAAACTCGTAAATTTACATTTTTGTTAAAGAAAAATCTTCAATTTTCATTTTTCTAATTTTCTTCTAGCGTCATCTTTTAGAACGTATTATTCCAAATTATTTGACATACATAACACCCCCGTCGGTTCCATCCCCTCGGGAGATATTACATTTTTAAATTAAAAATTTCAGTTTTTCTTTCGGAAAACATTTTTCTTTTGACTTTTCGCAATCGAAATTTATTAGCTCGGATAGGTCCCGTCTGGACGAACAGTTAGACACCTCTCGCGTCCCTCTAGCTCAATCCCCGGTGGAGATATTCGCTGAAAACGGGATAATTTAAGGGAAAATAGTAGTAAAAAGTCCACTTAAGGGTTGTTAAATTTCAATATATTCAATCTTAGAATCTTTCGCGCTAACGAATAGGTCCCAAATTTTTTGCACTTAAATCCCTCTCGCGTATCCCGACATTGCTCCCGAACACTATTATCATTTTCCTTTGCGAAAATACTAATTAGACGCCATTTTGTTTATTTAAATTCAGTAAATTAACAGTTTTAATTAAATAACTTTTTAAGCTTCAATCCTTTCTCTTCCCGACCTTCGGGAGTTACATAGTAACAAAAAAGGCGCGTCAGACGACGTCCCTTTCGTACCGATCGCATCATCCCTTAGGGGAAAATTTAGGGGTTGAAACTCGTAAATTTACATTTTTGTTAAAGAAAAATCTTCAATTTTCATTTTTCTAATTTTCTTCTAGCGTCATCTTTTAGAACGTATTATTCCAAATTATTTGACATACATAACACCCCCGTCGGTTCCATCCCCTCGGGAGATATTACATTTTTAAATTAAAAATTTCAGTTTTTCTTTCGGAAAACATTTTTCTTTTGACTTTTCGCAATCGAAATTTATTAGCTCGGATAGGTCCCGTCTGGACGAACAGTTAGACACCTCTCGCGTCCCTCTAGCTCAATCCCCGGTGGAGATATTCGCTGAAAACGGGATAATTTAAGGGAAAATAGTAGTAAAAAGTCCACTTAAGGGTTGTTAAATTTCAATATATTCAATCTTAGAATCTTTCGCGCTAACGAATAGGTCCCAAATTTTTTGCACTTAAATCCCTCTCGCGTATCCCGACATTGCTCCCGAACACTATTATCATTTTCCTTTGCGAAAATACTAATTAGACGCCATTTTGTTTATTTAAATTCAGTAAATTAACAGTTTTAATTAAATAACTTTTTAAGCTTCAATCCTTTCTCTTCCCGACCTTCGGGAGTTACATAGTAACAAAAAAGGCGCGTCAGACGACGTCCCTTTCGTACCGATCGCATCATCCCTTAGGGGAAAATTTAGGGGTTGAAACTCGTAAATTTACATTTTTGTTAAAGAAAAATCTTCAATTTTCATTTTTCTAATTTTCTTCTAGCGTCATCTTTTAGAACGTATTATTCCAAATTATTTGACATACATAACACCCCCGTCGGTTCCATCCCCTCGGGAGATATTACATTTTTAAATTAAAAATTTCAGTTTTTCTTTCGGAAAACATTTTTCTTTTGACTTTTCGCAATCGAAATTTATTAGCTCGGATAGGTCCCGTCTGGACGAACAGTTAGACACCTCTCGCGTCCCTCTAGCTCAATCCCCGGTGGAGATATTCGCTGAAAACGGGATAATTTAAGGGAAAATAGTAGTAAAAAGTCCACTTAAGGGTTGTTAAATTTCAATATATTCAATCTTAGAATCTTTCGCGCTAACGAATAGGTCCCAAATTTTTTGCACTTAAATCCCTCTCGCGTATCCCGACATTGCTCCCGAACACTATTATCATTTTCCTTTGCGAAAATACTAATTAGACGCCATTTTGTTTATTTAAATTCAGTAAATTAACAGTTTTAATTAAATAACTTTTTAAGCTTCAATCCTTTCTCTTCCCGACCTTCGGGAGTTACATAGTAACAAAAAAGGCGCGTCAGACGACGTCCCTTTCGTACCGATCGCATCATCCCTGAGGGGAAAATTTAGGGGTTGAAACTCGTAAATTTACATTTTTGTTAAAGAAAAATCTTCAATTTTCATTTTTCTAATTTTCTTCTAGCGTCATCTTTTAGAACGTATTATTCCAAATTATTTGACATACATAACACCCCCGTCGGTTCCATCCCCTCGGGAGATATTACATTTTTAAATTAAAAATTTCAGTTTTTCTTTCGGAAAACATTTTTCTTTTGACTTTTCGCAATCGAAATTTATTAGCTCGGATAGGTCCCGTCTGGACGAACAGTTAGACACCTCTCGCGTCCCTCTAGCTCAATCCCCGGTGGAGATATTCGCTGAAAACGGGATAATTTAAGGGAAAATAGTAGTAAAAAGTCCACTTAAGGGTTGTTAAATTTCAATATATTCAATCTTAGAATCTTTCGCGCTAACGAATAGGTCCCAAATTTTTTGCACTTAAATCCCTCTCGCGTATCCCGACATTGCTCCCGAACACTATTATCATTTTCCTTTGCGAAAATACTAATTAGACGCCATTTTGTTTATTTAAATTCAGTAAATTAACAGTTTTAATTAAATAACTTTTTAAGCTTCAATCCTTTCTCTTCCCGACCTTCGGGAGTTACATAGTAACAAAAAAGGCGCGTCAGACGACGTCCCTTTCGTACCGATCGCATCATCCCTTAGGGGAAAATTTAGGGGTTGAAACTCGTAAATTTACATTTTTGTTAAAGAAAAATCTTCAATTTTCATTTTTCTAATTTTCTTCTAGCGTCATCTTTTAGAACGTATTATTCCAAATTATTTGACATACATAACACCCCCGTCGGTTCCATCCCCTCGGGAGATATTACATTTTTAAATTAAAAATTTCAGTTTTTCTTTCGGAAAACATTTTTCTTTTGACTTTTCGCAATCGAAATTTATTAGCTCGGATAGGTCCCGTCTGGACGAACAGTTAGACACCTCTCGCGTCCCTCTAGCTCAATCCCCGGTGGAGATATTCGCTGAAAACGGGATAATTTAAGGGAAAATAGTAGTAAAAAGTCCACTTAAGGGTTGTTAAATTTCAATATATTCAATCTTAGAATCTTTCGCGCTAACGAATAGGTCCCAAATTTTTTGCACTTAAATCCCTCTCGCGTATCCCGACATTGCTCCCGAACACTATTATCATTTTCCTTTGCGAAAATACTAATTAGACGCCATTTTGTTTATTTAAATTCAGTAAATTAACAGTTTTAATTAAATAACTTTTTAAGCTTCAATCCTTTCTCTTCCCGACCTTCGGGAGTTACATAGTAACAAAAAAGGCGCGTCAGACGACGTCCCTTTCGTACCGATCGCATCATCCCTTAGGGGAAAATTTAGGGGTTGAAACTCGTAAATTTACATTTTTGTTAAAGAAAAATCTTCAATTTTCATTTTTCTAATTTTCTTCAAGCGTCATCTTTTAGAACGTATTATTCCAAATTATTTGACATACATAACACCCCCGTCGGTTCCATCCCCTCGGGAGATATTACATTTTTAAATTAAAAATTTCAGTTTTTCTTTCGGAAAACATTTTTCTTTTGACTTTTCGCAATCGAAATTTATTAGCTCGGATAGGTCCCGTCTGGACGAACAGTTAGACACCTCTCGCGTCCCTCTAGCTCAATCCCCGGTGGAGATATTCGCTGAAAACGGGATAATTTAAGGGAAAATAGTAGTAAAAAGTCCACTTAAGGGTTGTTAAATTTCAATATATTCAATCTTAGAATCTTTCGCGCTAACGAATAGGTCCCAAATTTTTTGCACTTAAATCCCTCTCGCGTATCCCGACATTGCTCCCGAACACTATTATCATTTTCCTTTGCGAAAATACTAATTAGACGCCATTTTGTTTATTTAAATTCAGTAAATTAACAGTTTTAATTAAATAACTTTTTAAGCTTCAATCCTTTCTCTTCCCGACCTTCGGGAGTTACATAGTAACAAAAAAGGCGCGTCAGACGACGTCCCTTTCGTACCGATCGCATCATCCCTTAGGGGAAAATTTAGGGGTTGAAACTCGTAAATTTACATTTTTGTTAAAGAAAAATCTTCAATTTTCATTTTTCTAATTTTCTTCTAGCGTCATCTTTTAGAACGTATTATTCCAAATTATTTGACATACATAACACCCCCGTCGGTTCCATCCCCTCGGGAGATATTACATTTTTAAATTAAAAATTTCAGTTTTTCTTTCGGAAAACATTTTTCTTTTGACTTTTCGCAATCGAAATTTATTAGCTCGGATAGGTCCCGTCTGGACGAACAGTTAGACACCTCTCGCGTCCCTCTAGCTCAATCCCCGGTGGAGATATTCGCTGAAAACGGGATAATTTAAGGGAAAATAGTAGTAAAAAGTCCACTTAAGGGTTGTTAAATTTCAATATATTCAATCTTAGAATCTTTCGCGCTAACGAATAGGTCCCAAATTTTTTGCACTTAAATCCCTCTCGCGTATCCCGACATTGCTCCCGAACACTATTATCATTTTCCTTTGCGAAAATACTAATTAGACGCCATTTTGTTTATTTAAATTCAGTAAATTAACAGTTTTAATTAAATAACTTTTTAAGCTTCAATCCTTTCTCTTCCCGACCTTCGGGAGTTACATAGTAACAAAAAAGGCGCGTCAGACGACGTCCCTTTCGTACCGATCGCATCATCCCTTAGGGGAAAATTTAGGGGTTGAAACTCGTAAATTTACATTTTTGTTAAAGAAAAATCTTCAATTTTCATTTTTCTAATTTTCTTCTAGCGTCATCTTTTAGAACGTATTATTCCAAATTATTTGACATACATAACACCCCCGTCGGTTCCATCCCCTCGGGAGATATTACATTTTTAAATTAAAAATTTCAGTTTTTCTTTCGGAAAACATTTTTCTTTTGACTTTTCGCAATCGAAATTTATTAGCTCGGATAGGTCCCGTCTGGACGAACAGTTAGACACCTCTCGCGTCCCTCTAGCTCAATCCCCGGTGGAGATATTCGCTGAAAACGGGATAATTTAAGGGAAAATAGTAGTAAAAAGTCCACTTAAGGGTTGTTAAATTTCAATATATTCAATCTTAGAATCTTTCGCGCTAACGAATAGGTCCCAAATTTTTTGCACTTAAATCCCTCTCGCGTATCCCGACATTGCTCCCGAACACTATTATCATTTTCCTTTGCGAAAATACTAATTAGACGCCATTTTGTTTATTTAAATTCAGTAAATTAACAGTTTTAATTAAATAACTTTTTAAGCTTCAATCCTTTCTCTTCCCGACCTTCGGGAGTTACATAGTAACAAAAAAGGCGCGTCAGACGACGTCCCTTTCGTACCGATCGCATCATCCCTTAGGGGAAAATTTAGGGGTTGAAACTCGTAAATTTACATTTTTGTTAAAGAAAAATCTTCAATTTTCATTTTTCTAATTTTCTTCTAGCGTCATCTTTTAGAACGTATTATTCCAAATTATTTGACATACATAACACCCCCGTCGGTTCCATCCCCTCGGGAGATATTACATTTTTAAATTAAAAATTTCAGTTTTTCTTTCGGAAAACATTTTTCTTTTGACTTTTCGCAATCGAAATTTATTAGCTCGGATAGGTCCCGTCTGGACGAACAGTTAGACACCTCTCGCGTCCCTCTAGCTCAATCCCCGGTGGAGATATTCGCTGAAAACGGGATAATTTAAGGGAAAATAGTAGTAAAAAGTCCACTTAAGGGTTGTTAAATTTCAATATATTCAATCTTAGAATCTTTCGCGCTAACGAATAGGTCCCAAATTTTTTGCACTTAAATCCCTCTCGCGTATCCCGACATTGCTCCCGAACACTATTATCATTTTCCTTTGCGAAAATACTAATTAGACGCCATTTTGTTTATTTAAATTCAGTAAATTAACAGTTTTAATTAAATAACTTTTTAAGCTTCAATCCTTTCTCTTCCCGACCTTCGGGAGTTACATAGTAACAAAAAAGGCGCGTCAGACGACGTCCCTTTCGTACCGATCGCATCATCCCTTAGGGGAAAATTTAGGGGTTGAAACTCGTAAATTTACATTTTTGTTAAAGAAAAATCTTCAATTTTCATTTTTCTAATTTTCTTCTAGCGTCATCTTTTAGAACGTATTATTCCAAATTATTTGACATACATAACACCCCCGTCGGTTCCATCCCCTCGGGAGATATTACATTTTTAAATTAAAAATTTCAGTTTTTCTTTCGGAAAACATTTTTCTTTTGACTTTTCGCAATCGAAATTTATTAGCTCGGATAGGTCCCGTCTGGACGAACAGTTAGACACCTCTCGCGTCCCTCTAGCTCAATCCCCCGTGGAGATATTCGCTGAAAACGGGATAATTTAAGGGAAAATAGTAGTAAAAAGTCCACTTAAGGGTTGTTAAATTTCAATATATTCAATCTTAGAATCTTTCGCGCTAACGAATAGGTCCCAAATTTTTTGCACTTAAATCCCTCTCGCGTATCCCGACATTGCTCCCGAACACTATTATCATTTTCCTTTGCGAAAATACTAATTAGACGCCATTTTGTTTATTTAAATTCAGTAAATTAACAGTTTTAATTAAATAACTTTTTAAGCTTCAATCCTTTCTCTTCCCGACCTTCGGGAGTTACATAGTAACAAAAAAGGCGCGTCAGACGACGTCCCTTTCGTACCGATCGCATCATCCCTGAGGGGAAAATTTAGGGGTTGAAACTCGTAAATTTACATTTTTGTTAAAGAAAAATCTTCAATTTTCATTTTTCTAATTTTCTTCTAGCGTCATCTTTTAGAACGTATTATTCCAAATTATTTGACATACATAACACCCCCGTCGGTTCCATCCCCTCGGGAGATATTACATTTTTAAATTAAAAATTTCAGTTTTTCTTTCGGAAAACATTTTTCTTTTGACTTTTCGCAATCGAAATTTATTAGCTCGGATAGGTCCCGTCTGGACGAACAGTTAGACACCTCTCGCGTCCCTCTAGCTCAATCCCCGGTGGAGATATTCGCTGAAAACGGGATAATTTAAGGGAAAATAGTAGTAAAAAGTCCACTTAAGGGTTGTTAAATTTGGGGGGCCGTCGCCGGGAACCTCCTCGTGTGCCCGTCTGTTTCCCTGGTTGCTCGGATTCATCCGGTGGCATCGGAAGCGGTACGGGCCGGTGCTCCCTGGGCAACAACGGTTAATGTGATCCTTCGGGTTTGCATTAGCCGTTGGCTAATACTCGGCGCGGTCGGCCATGGGGGTTTGTGCCCGGTTCATGGCTGGCTGGCGGGCAGGCTGCCTTTCGGGGTGGTCTGTCTGCGAGGTGGGCTCGGGCCTTTTGGCCTGGGCACTAAGGGTGGGAGGGCGCAGGCCCTCTCTACCTGGGACAGCAGCGGGGTCGCCCTTGGTACTTCTCTGTGCGCAGAGTGGACTGTGGGGCGGTCCCGTGGTTGTGTGGGGGGTACGTGGCGGTCTCTTTCTTGCTGAGGGGGAGGCCGTTGCGCTGATAGGGTGATGGCCCGGAATAGTCGTCGTCAGGTACAATAGCGCTTGACGACGATTAGTCCGGGCGTGGTGCCGGCGGAGCTCTTCCTAGGGAGGGCTTCGTTGGGGGGTGGCGGGACGGGACCACGTCCGTTTTCGGACGGGGTCCGGCCCCGAGAGGTTGAGTCGGATCGGGACACCTTCTTCGTTGAGGGAGTCCTGATTTGGCTCGGCCGGCTTGGGTGGAGGGCAGGGGAGCCCTTCGCCATTCAACAAGCCCCGGAGTGGGACGCGCTCAAGTCAACCGGGCGCGTCACTCCATGGAGGTGGTGGCTGCTCACGCGGCCTTCCGTCGGAGCAACGCGGTTGTGTGCGCAAGCGTTCCCGTGGCGCTCCATTACGACGGAGAGGTGTTGACCGTCTGGTTTAGTGAGTAAGAGTCTCACATAACCACTTCCATCTTCCCCAGGATGGAGGTGTGTATCCATGAGGATTCCAGACGTTAAAAAAAAAAAAAAAAAAAAAAAAAAAAAAAAAAAAAAAAAAAAGGGTTGTTAAATTTCAATATATTCAATCTTAGAATCTTTCGCGCTAACGAATAGGTCCCAAATTTTTTGCACTTAAATCCCTCTCGCGTATCCCGACATTGCTCCCGAACACTATTATCATTTTCCTTTGCGAAAATACTAATTAGACGCCATTTTGTTTATTTAAATTCAGTAAATTAACAGTTTTAATTAAATAACTTTTTAAGCTTCAATCCTTTCTCTTCCCGACCTTCGGGAGTTACATAGTAACAAAAAAGGCGCGTCAGACGACGTCCCTTTCGTACCGATCGCATCATCCCTTAGGGGAAAATTTAGGGGTTGAAACTCGTAAATTTACATTTTTGTTAAAGAAAAATCTTCAATTTTCATTTTTCTAATTTTCTTCTAGCGTCATCTTTTAGAACGTATTATTCCAAATTATTTGACATACATAACACCCCCGTCGGTTCCATCCCCTCGGGAGATATTACATTTTTAAATTAAAAATTTCAGTTTTTCTTTCGGAAAACATTTTTCTTTTGACTTTTCGCAATCGAAATTTATTAGCTCGGATAGGTCCCGTCTGGACGAACAGTTAGACACCTCTCGCGTCCCTCTAGCTCAATCCCCGGTGGAGATATTCGCTGAAAACGGGATAATTTAAGGGAAAATAGTAGTAAAAAGTCCACTTAAGGGTTGTTAAATTTCAATATATTCAATCTTAGAATCTTTCGCGCTAACGAATAGGTCCCAAATTTTTTGCACTTAAATCCCTCTCGCGTATCCCGACATTGCTCCCGAACACTATTATCATTTTCCTTTGCGAAAATACTAATTAGACGCCATTTTGTTTATTTAAATTCAGTAAATTAACAGTTTTAATTAAATAACTTTTTAAGCTTCAATCCTTTCTCTTCCCGACCTTCGGGAGTTACATAGTAACAAAAAAGGCGCGTCAGACGACGTCCCTTTCGTACCGATCGCATCATCCCTTAGGGGAAAATTTAGGGGTTGAAACTCGTAAATTTACATTTTTGTTAAAGAAAAATCTTCAATTTTCATTTTTCTAATTTTCTTCTAGCGTCATCTTTTAGAACGTATTATTCCAAATTATTTGACATACATAACACCCCCGTCGGTTCCATCCCCTCGGGAGATATTACATTTTTAAATTAAAAATTTCAGTTTTTCTTTCGGAAAACATTTTTCTTTTGACTTTTCGCAATCGAAATTTATTAGCTCGGATAGGTCCCGTCTGGACGAACAGTTAGACACCTCTCGCGTCCCTCTAGCTCAATCCCCGGTGGAGATATTCGCTGAAAACGGGATAATTTAAGGGAAAATAGTAGTAAAAAGTCCACTTAAGGGTTGTTAAATTTCAATATATTCAATCTTAGAATCTTTCGCGCTAACGAATAGGTCCCAAATTTTTTGCACTTAAATCCCTCTCGCGTATCCCGACATTGCTCCCGAACACTATTATCATTTTCCTTTGCGAAAATACTAATTAGACGCCATTTTGTTTATTTAAATTCAGTAAATTAACAGTTTTAATTAAATAACTTTTTAAGCTTCAATCCTTTCTCTTCCCGACCTTCGGGAGTTACATAGTAACAAAAAAGGCGCGTCAGACGACGTCCCTTTCGTACCG
Source organism: Napeogenes sylphis (assembly GCA_959347405.1). Lineage (NCBI taxonomy): Eukaryota > Metazoa > Arthropoda > Insecta > Lepidoptera > Nymphalidae > Napeogenes > Napeogenes sylphis. Next base: position 36,129,768 of record OY365783.1, on the reverse strand, counting down.
ATCGCATCATCCCTTAGGGGAAAATTTAGGGGTTGAAACTCGTAAATTTACATTTTTGTTAAAGAAAAATCTTCAATTTTCATTTTTCTAATTTTCTTCTAGCGTCATCTTTTAGAACGTATTATTCCAAATTATTTGACATACATAACACCCCCGTCGGTTCCATCCCCTCGGGAGATATTACATTTTTAAATTAAAAATTTCAGTTTTTCTTTCGGAAAACATTTTTCTTTTGACTTTTCGCAATCGAAATTTATTAGCTCGGATAGGTCCCGTCTGGACGAACAGTTAGACACCTCTCGCGTCCCTCTAGCTCAATCCCCGGTGGAGATATTCGCTGAAAACGGGATAATTTAAGGGAAAATAGTAGTAAAAAGTCCACTTAAGGGTTGTTAAATTTCAATATATTCAATCTTAGAATCTTTCGCGCTAACGAATAGGTCCCAAATTTTTTGCACTTAAATCCCTCTCGCGTATCCCGACATTGCTCCCGAACACTATTATCATTTTCCTTTGCGAAAATACTAATTAGACGCCATTTTGTTTATTTAAATTCAGTAAATTAACAGTTTTAATTAAATAACTTTTTAAGCTTCAATCCTTTCTCTTCCCGACCTTCGGGAGTTACATAGTAACAAAAAAGGCGCGTCAGACGACGTCCCTTTCGTACCGATCGCATCATCCCTTAGGGGAAAATTTAGGGGTTGAAACTCGTAAATTTACATTTTTGTTAAAGAAAAATCTTCAATTTTCATTTTTCTAATTTTCTTCTAGCGTCATCTTTTAGAACGTATTATTCCAAATTATTTGACATACATAACACCCCCGTCGGTTCCATCCCCTCGGGAGATATTACATTTTTAAATTAAAAATTTCAGTTTTTCTTTCGGAAAACATTTTTCTTTTGACTTTTCGCAATCGAAATTTATTAGCTCGGATAGGTCCCGTCTGGACGAACAGTTAGACACCTCTCGCGTCCCTCTAGCTCAATCCCCGGTGGAGATATTCGCTGAAAACGGGATAATTTAAGGGAAAATAGTAGTAAAAAGTCCACTTAAGGGTTGTTAAATTTCAATATATTCAATCTTAGAATCTTTCGCGCTAACGAATAGGTCCCAAATTTTTTGCACTTAAATCCCTCTCGCGTATCCCGACATTGCTCCCGAACACTATTATCATTTTCCTTTGCGAAAATACTAATTAGACGCCATTTTGTTTATTTAAATTCAGTAAATTAACAGTTTTAATTAAATAACTTTTTAAGCTTCAATCCTTTCTCTTCCCGACCTTCGGGAGTTACATAGTAACAAAAAAGGCGCGTCAGACGACGTCCCTTTCGTACCGATCGCATCATCCCTTAGGGGAAAATTTAGGGGTTGAAACTCGTAAATTTACATTTTTGTTAAAGAAAAATCTTCAATTTTCATTTTTCTAATTTTCTTCTAGCGTCATCTTTTAGAACGTATTATTCCAAATTATTTGACATACATAACACCCCCGTCGGTTCCATCCCCTCGGGAGATATTACATTTTTAAATTAAAAATTTCAGTTTTTCTTTCGGAAAACATTTTTCTTTTGACTTTTCGCAATCGAAATTTATTAGCTCGGATAGGTCCCGTCTGGACGAACAGTTAGACACCTCTCGCGTCCCTCTAGCTCAATCCCCGGTGGAGATATTCGCTGAAAACGGGATAATTTAAGGGAAAATAGTAGTAAAAAGTCCACTTAAGGGTTGTTAAATTTCAATATATTCAATCTTAGAATCTTTCGCGCTAACGAATAGGTCCCAAATTTTTTGCACTTAAATCCCTCTCGCGTATCCCGACATTGCTCCCGAACACTATTATCATTTTCCTTTGCGAAAATACTAATTAGACGCCATTTTGTTTATTTAAATTCAGTAAATTAACAGTTTTAATTAAATAACTTTTTAAGCTTCAATCCTTTCTCTTCCCGACCTTCGGGAGTTACATAGTAACAAAAAAGGCGCGTCAGACGACGTCCCTTTCGTACCGATCGCATCATCCCTTAGGGGAAAATTTAGGGGTTGAAACTCGTAAATTTACATTTTTGTTAAAGAAAAATCTTCAATTTTCATTTTTCTAATTTTCTTCTAGCGTCATCTTTTAGAACGTATTATTCCAAATTATTTGACATACATAACACCCCCGTCGGTTCCATCCCCTCGGGAGATATTACATTTTTAAATTAAAAATTTCAGTTTTTCTTTCGGAAAACATTTTTCTTTTGACTTTTCGCAATCGAAATTTATTAGCTCGGATAGGTCCCGTCTGGACGAACAGTTAGACACCTCTCGCGTCCCTCTAGCTCAATCCCCGGTGGAGATATTCGCTGAAAACGGGATAATTTAAGGGAAAATAGTAGTAAAAAGTCCACTTAAGGGTTGTTAAATTTCAATATATTCAATCTTAGAATCTTTCGCGCTAACGAATAGGTCCCAAATTTTTTGCACTTAAATCCCTCTCGCGTATCCCGACATTGCTCCCGAACACTATTATCATTTTCCTTTGCGAAAATACTAATTAGACGCCATTTTGTTTATTTAAATTCAGTAAATTAACAGTTTTAATTAAATAACTTTTTAAGCTTCAATCCTTTCTCTTCCCGACCTTCGGGAGTTACATAGTAACAAAAAAGGCGCGTCAGACGACGTCCCTTTCGTACCGATCGCATCATCCCTTAGGGGAAAATTTAGGGGTTGAAACTCGTAAATTTACATTTTTGTTAAAGAAAAATCTTCAATTTTCATTTTTCTAATTTTCTTCTAGCGTCATCTTTTAGAACGTATTATTCCAAATTATTTGACATACATAACACCCCCGTCGGTTCCATCCCCTCGGGAGATATTACATTTTTAAATTAAAAATTTCAGTTTTTCTTTCGGAAAACATTTTTCTTTTGACTTTTCGCAATCGAAATTTATTAGCTCGGATAGGTCCCGTCTGGACGAACAGTTAGACACCTCTCGCGTCCCTCTAGCTCAATCCCCGGTGGAGATATTCGCTGAAAACGGGATAATTTAAGGGAAAATAGTAGTAAAAAGTCCACTTAAGGGTTGTTAAATTTCAATATATTCAATCTTAGAATCTTTCGCGCTAACGAATAGGTCCCAAATTTTTTGCACTTAAATCCCTCTCGCGTATCCCGACATTGCTCCCGAACACTATTATCATTTTCCTTTGCGAAAATACTAATTAGACGCCATTTTGTTTATTTAAATTCAGTAAATTAACAGTTTTAATTAAATAACTTTTTAAGCTTCAATCCTTTCTCTTCCCGACCTTCGGGAGTTACATAGTAACAAAAAAGGCGCGTCAGACGACGTCCCTTTCGTACCGATCGCATCATCCCTTAGGGGAAAATTTAGGGGTTGAAACTCGTAAATTTACATTTTTGTTAAAGAAAAATCTTCAATTTTCATTTTTCTAATTTTCTTCTAGCGTCATCTTTTAGAACGTATTATTCCAAATTATTTGACATACATAACACCCCCGTCGGTTCCATCCCCTCGGGAGATATTACATTTTTAAATTAAAAATTTCAGTTTTTCTTTCGGAAAACATTTTTCTTTTGACTTTTCGCAATCGAAATTTATTAGCTCGGATAGGTCCCGTCTGGACGAACAGTTAGACACCTCTCGCGTCCCTCTAGCTCAATCCCCGGTGGAGATATTCGCTGAAAACGGGATAATTTAAGGGAAAATAGTAGTAAAAAGTCCACTTAAGGGTTGTTAAATTTCAATATATTCAATCTTAGAATCTTTCGCGCTAACGAATAGGTCCCAAATTTTTTGCACTTAAATCCCTCTCGCGTATCCCGACATTGCTCCCGAACACTATTATCATTTTCCTTTGCGAAAATACTAATTAGACGCCATTTTGTTTATTTAAATTCAGTAAATTAACAGTTTTAATTAAATAACTTTTTAAGCTTCAATCCTTTCTCTTCCCGACCTTCGGGAGTTACATAGTAACAAAAAAGGCGCGTCAGACGACGTCCCTTTCGTACCGATCGCATCATCCCTGAGGGGAAAATTTAGGGGTTGAAACTCGTAAATTTACATTTTTGTTAAAGAAAAATCTTCAATTTTCATTTTTCTAATTTTCTTCTAGCGTCATCTTTTAGAACGTATTATTCCAAATTATTTGACATACATAACACCCCCGTCGGTTCCATCCCCTCGGGAGATATTACATTTTTAAATTAAAAATTTCAGTTTTTCTTTCGGAAAACATTTTTCTTTTGACTTTTCGCAATCGAAATTTATTAGCTCGGATAGGTCCCGTCTGGACGAACAGTTAGACACCTCTCGCGTCCCTCTAGCTCAATCCCCGGTGGAGATATTCGCTGAAAACGGGATAATTTAAGGGAAAATAGTAGTAAAAAGTCCACTTAAGGGTTGTTAAATTTCAATATATTCAATCTTAGAATCTTTCGCGCTAACGAATAGGTCCCAAATTTTTTGCACTTAAATCCCTCTCGCGTATCCCGACATTGCTCCCGAACACTATTATCATTTTCCTTTGCGAAAATACTAATTAGACGCCATTTTGTTTATTTAAATTCAGTAAATTAACAGTTTTAATTAAATAACTTTTTAAGCTTCAATCCTTTCTCTTCCCGACCTTCGGGAGTTACATAGTAACAAAAAAGGCGCGTCAGACGACGTCCCTTTCGTACCGATCGCATCATCCCTTAGGGGAAAATTTAGGGGTTGAAACTCGTAAATTTACATTTTTGTTAAAGAAAAATCTTCAATTTTCATTTTTCTAATTTTCTTCTAGCGTCATCTTTTAGAACGTATTATTCCAAATTATTTGACATACATAACACCCCCGTCGGTTCCATCCCCTCGGGAGATATTACATTTTTAAATTAAAAATTTCAGTTTTTCTTTCGGAAAACATTTTTCTTTTGACTTTTCGCAATCGAAATTTATTAGCTCGGATAGGTCCCGTCTGGACGAACAGTTAGACACCTCTCGCGTCCCTCTAGCTCAATCCCCGGTGGAGATATTCGCTGAAAACGGGATAATTTAAGGGAAAATAGTAGTAAAAAGTCCACTTAAGGGTTGTTAAATTTCAATATATTCAATCTTAGAATCTTTCGCGCTAACGAATAGGTCCCAAATTTTTTGCACTTAAATCCCTCTCGCGTATCCCGACATTGCTCCCGAACACTATTATCATTTTCCTTTGCGAAAATACTAATTAGACGCCATTTTGTTTATTTAAATTCAGTAAATTAACAGTTTTAATTAAATAACTTTTTAAGCTTCAATCCTTTCTCTTCCCGACCTTCGGGAGTTACATAGTAACAAAAAAGGCGCGTCAGACGACGTCCCTTTCGTACCGATCGCATCATCCCTTAGGGGAAAATTTAGGGGTTGAAACTCGTAAATTTACATTTTTGTTAAAGAAAAATCTTCAATTTTCATTTTTCTAATTTTCTTCTAGCGTCATCTTTTAGAACGTATTATTCCAAATTATTTGACATACATAACACCCCCGTCGGTTCCATCCCCTCGGGAGATATTACATTTTTAAATTAAAAATTTCAGTTTTTCTTTCGGAAAACATTTTTCTTTTGACTTTTCGCAATCGAAATTTATTAGCTCGGATAGGTCCCGTCTGGACGAACAGTTAGACACCTCTCGCGTCCCTCTAGCTCAATCCCCGGTGGAGATATTCGCTGAAAACGGGATAATTTAAGGGAAAATAGTAGTAAAAAGTCCACTTAAGGGTTGTTAAATTTCAATATATTCAATCTTAGAATCTTTCGCGCTAACGAATAGGTCCCAAATTTTTTGCACTTAAATCCCTCTCGCGTATCCCGACATTGCTCCCGAACACTATTATCATTTTCCTTTGCGAAAATACTAATTAGACGCCATTTTGTTTATTTAAATTCAGTAAATTAACAGTTTTAATTAAATAACTTTTTAAGCTTCAATCCTTTCTCTTCCCGACCTTCGGGAGTTACATAGTAACAAAAAAGGCGCGTCAGACGACGTCCCTTTCGTACCGATCGCATCATCCCTTAGGGGAAAATTTAGGGGTTGAAACTCGTAAATTTACATTTTTGTTAAAGAAAAATCTTCAATTTTCATTTTTCTAATTTTCTTCTAGCGTCATCTTTTAGAACGTATTATTCCAAATTATTTGACATACATAACACCCCCGTCGGTTCCATCCCCTCGGGAGATATTACATTTTTAAATTAAAAATTTCAGTTTTTCTTTCGGAAAACATTTTTCTTTTGACTTTTCGCAATCGAAATTTATTAGCTCGGATAGGTCCCGTCTGGACGAACAGTTAGACACCTCTCGCGTCCCTCTAGCTCAATCCCCGGTGGAGATATTCGCTGAAAACGGGATAATTTAAGGGAAAATAGTAGTAAAAAGTCCACTTAAGGGTTGTTAAATTTCAATATATTCAATCTTAGAATCTTTCGCGCTAACGAATAGGTCCCAAATTTTTTGCACTTAAATCCCTCTCGCGTATCCCGACATTGCTCCCGAACACTATTATCATTTTCCTTTGCGAAAATACTAATTAGACGCCATTTTGTTTATTTAAATTCAGTAAATTAACAGTTTTAATTAAATAACTTTTTAAGCTTCAATCCTTTCTCTTCCCGACCTTCGGGAGTTACATAGTAACAAAAAAGGCGCGTCAGACGACGTCCCTTTCGTACCGATCGCATCATCCCTTAGGGGAAAATTTAGGGGTTGAAACTCGTAAATTTACATTTTTGTTAAAGAAAAATCTTCAATTTTCATTTTTCTAATTTTCTTCTAGCGTCATCTTTTAGAACGTATTATTCCAAATTATTTGACATACATAACACCCCCGTCGGTTCCATCCCCTCGGGAGATATTACATTTTTAAATTAAAAATTTCAGTTTTTCTTTCGGAAAACATTTTTCTTTTGACTTTTCGCAATCGAAATTTATTAGCTCGGATAGGTCCCGTCTGGACGAACAGTTAGACACCTCTCGCGTCCCTCTAGCTCAATCCCCGGTGGAGATATTCGCTGAAAACGGGATAATTTAAGGGAAAATAGTAGTAAAAAGTCCACTTAAGGGTTGTTAAATTTCAATATATTCAATCTTAGAATCTTTCGCGCTAACGAATAGGTCCCAAATTTTTTGCACTTAAATCCCTCTCGCGTATCCCGACATTGCTCCCGAACACTATTATCATTTTCCTTTGCGAAAATACTAATTAGACGCCATTTTGTTTATTTAAATTCAGTAAATTAACAGTTTTAATTAAATAACTTTTTAAGCTTCAATCCTTTCTCTTCCCGACCTTCGGGAGTTACATAGTAACAAAAAAGGCGCGTCAGACGACGTCCCTTTCGTACCGATCGCATCATCCCTTAGGGGAAAATTTAGGGGTTGAAACTCGTAAATTTACATTTTTGTTAAAGAAAAATCTTCAATTTTCATTTTTCTAATTTTCTTCTAGCGTCATCTTTTAGAACGTATTATTCCAAATTATTTGACATACATAACACCCCCGTCGGTTCCATCCCCTCGGGAGATATTACATTTTTAAATTAAAAATTTCAGTTTTTCTTTCGGAAAACATTTTTCTTTTGACTTTTCGCAATCGAAATTTATTAGCTCGGATAGGTCCCGTCTGGACGAACAGTTAGACACCTCTCGCGTCCCTCTAGCTCAATCCCCGGTGGAGATATTCGCTGAAAACGGGATAATTTAAGGGAAAATAGTAGTAAAAAGTCCACTTAAGGGTTGTTAAATTTCAATATATTCAATCTTAGAATCTTTCGCGCTAACGAATAGGTCCCAAATTTTTTGCACTTAAATCCCTCTCGCGTATCCCGACATTGCTCCCGAACACTATTATCATTTTCCTTTGCGAAAATACTAATTAGACGCCATTTTGTTTATTTAAATTCAGTAAATTAACAGTTTTAATTAAATAACTTTTTAAGCTTCAATCCTTTCTCTTCCCGACCTTCGGGAGTTACATAGTAACAAAAAAGGCGCGTCAGACGACGTCCCTTTCGTACCGATCGCATCATCCCTTAGGGGAAAATTTAGGGGTTGAAACTCGTAAATTTACATTTTTGTTAAAGAAAAATCTTCAATTTTCATTTTTCTAATTTTCTTCTAGCGTCATCTTTTAGAACGTATTATTCCAAATTATTTGACATACATAACACCCCCGTCGGTTCCATCCCCTCGGGAGATATTACATTTTTAAATTAAAAATTTCAGTTTTTCTTTCGGAAAACATTTTTCTTTTGACTTTTCGCAATCGAAATTTATTAGCTCGGATAGGTCCCGTCTGGACGAACAGTTAGACACCTCTCGCGTCCCTCTAGCTCAATCCCCGGTGGAGATATTCGCTGAAAACGGGATAATTTAAGGGAAAATAGTAGTAAAAAGTCCACTTAAGGGTTGTTAAATTTCAATATATTCAATCTTAGAATCTTTCGCGCTAACGAATAGGTCCCAAATTTTTTGCACTTAAATCCCTCTCGCGTATCCCGACATTGCTCCCGAACACTATTATCATTTTCCTTTGCGAAAATACTAATTAGACGCCATTTTGTTTATTTAAATTCAGTAAATTAACAGTTTTAATTAAATAACTTTTTAAGCTTCAATCCTTTCTCTTCCCGACCTTCGGGAGTTACATAGTAACAAAAAAGGCGCGTCAGACGACGTCCCTTTCGTACCGATCGCATCATCCCTGAGGGGAAAATTTAGGGGTTGAAACTCGTAAATTTACATTTTTGTTAAAGAAAAATCTTCAATTTTCATTTTTCTAATTTTCTTCTAGCGTCATCTTTTAGAACGTATTATTCCAAATTATTTGACATACATAACACCCCCGTCGGTTCCATCCCCTCGGGAGATATTACATTTTTAAATTAAAAATTTCAGTTTTTCTTTCGGAAAACATTTTTCTTTTGACTTTTCGCAATCGAAATTTATTAGCTCGGATAGGTCCCGTCTGGACGAACAGTTAGACACCTCTCGCGTCCCTCTAGCTCAATCCCCGGTGGAGATATTCGCTGAAAACGGGATAATTTAAGGGAAAATAGTAGTAAAAAGTCCACTTAAGGGTTGTTAAATTTCAATATATTCAATCTTAGAATCTTTCGCGCTAACGAATAGGTCCCAAATTTTTTGCACTTAAATCCCTCTCGCGTATCCCGACATTGCTCCCGAACACTATTATCATTTTCCTTTGCGAAAATACTAATTAGACGCCATTTTGTTTATTTAAATTCAGTAAATTAACAGTTTTAATTAAATAACTTTTTAAGCTTCAATCCTTTCTCTTCCCGACCTTCGGGAGTTACATAGTAACAAAAAAGGCGCGTCAGACGACGTCCCTTTCGTACCGATCGCATCATCCCTTAGGGGAAAATTTAGGGGTTGAAACTCGTAAATTTACATTTTTGTTAAAGAAAAATCTTCAATTTTCATTTTTCTAATTTTCTTCTAGCGTCATCTTTTAGAACGTATTATTCCAAATTATTTGACATACATAACACCCCCGTCGGTTCCATCCCCTCGGGAGATATTACATTTTTAAATTAAAAATTTCAGTTTTTCTTTCGGAAAACATTTTTCTTTTGACTTTTCGCAATCGAAATTTATTAGCTCGGATAGGTCCCGTCTGGACGAACAGTTAGACACCTCTCGCGTCCCTCTAGCTCAATCCCCGGTGGAGATATTCGCTGAAAACGGGATAATTTAAGGGAAAATAGTAGTAAAAAGTCCACTTAAGGGTTGTTAAATTTCAATATATTCAATCTTAGAATCTTTCGCGCTAACGAATAGGTCCCAAATTTTTTGCACTTAAATCCCTCTCGCGTATCCCGACATTGCTCCCGAACACTATTATCATTTTCCTTTGCGAAAATACTAATTAGACGCCATTTTGTTTATTTAAATTCAGTAAATTAACAGTTTTAATTAAATAACTTTTTAAGCTTCAATCCTTTCTCTTCCCGACCTTCGGGAGTTACATAGTAACAAAAAAGGCGCGTCAGACGACGTCCCTTTCGTACCGATCGCATCATCCCTTAGGGGAAAATTTAGGGGTTGAAACTCGTAAATTTACATTTTTGTTAAAGAAAAATCTTCAATTTTCATTTTTCTAATTTTCTTCTAGCGTCATCTTTTAGAACGTATTATTCCAAATTATTTGACATACATAACACCCCCGTCGGTTCCATCCCCTCGGGAGATATTACATTTTTAAATTAAAAATTTCAGTTTTTCTTTCGGAAAACATTTTTCTTTTGACTTTTCGCAATCGAAATTTATTAGCTCGGATAGGTCCCGTCTGGACGAACAGTTAGACACCTCTCGCGTCCCTCTAGCTCAATCCCCGGTGGAGATATTCGCTGAAAACGGGATAATTTAAGGGAAAATAGTAGTAAAAAGTCCACTTAAGGGTTGTTAAATTTCAATATATTCAATCTTAGAATCTTTCGCGCTAACGAATAGGTCCCAAATTTTTTGCACTTAAATCCCTCTCGCGTATCCCGACATTGCTCCCGAACACTATTATCATTTTCCTTTGCGAAAATACTAATTAGACGCCATTTTGTTTATTTAAATTCAGTAAATTAACAGTTTTAATTAAATAACTTTTTAAGCTTCAATCCTTTCTCTTCCCGACCTTCGGGAGTTACATAGTAACAAAAAAGGCGCGTCAGACGACGTCCCTTTCGTACCGATCGCATCATCCCTTAGGGGAAAATTTAGGGGTTGAAACTCGTAAATTTACATTTTTGTTAAAGAAAAATCTTCAATTTTCATTTTTCTAATTTTCTTCTAGCGTCATCTTTTAGAACGTATTATTCCAAATTATTTGACATACATAACACCCCCGTCGGTTCCATCCCCTCGGGAGATATTACATTTTTAAATTAAAAATTTCAGTTTTTCTTTCGGAAAACATTTTTCTTTTGACTTTTCGCAATCGAAATTTATTAGCTCGGATAGGTCCCGTCTGGACGAACAGTTAGACACCTCTCGCGTCCCTCTAGCTCAATCCCCGGTGGAGATATTCGCTGAAAACGGGATAATTTAAGGGAAAATAGTAGTAAAAAGTCCACTTAAGGGTTGTTAAATTTCAATATATTCAATCTTAGAATCTTTCGCGCTAACGAATAGGTCCCAAATTTTTTGCACTTAAATCCCTCTCGCGTATCCCGACATTGCTCCCGAACACTATTATCATTTTCCTTTGCGAAAATACTAATTAGACGCCATTTTGTTTATTTAAATTCAGTAAATTAACAGTTTTAATTAAATAACTTTTTAAGCTTCAATCCTTTCTCTTCCCGACCTTCGGGAGTTACATAGTAACAAAAAAGGCGCGTCAGACGACGTCCCTTTCGTACCGATCGCATCATCCCTTAGGGGAAAATTTAGGGGTTGAAACTCGTAAATTTACATTTTTGTTAAAGAAAAATCTTCAATTTTCATTTTTCTAATTTTCTTCTAGCGTCATCTTTTAGAACGTATTATTCCAAATTATTTGACATACATAACACCCCCGTCGGTTCCATCCCCTCGGGAGATATTACATTTTTAAATTAAAAATTTCAGTTTTTCTTTCGGAAAACATTTTTCTTTTGACTTTTCGCAATCGAAATTTATTAGCTCGGATAGGTCCCGTCTGGACGAACAGTTAGACACCTCTCGCGTCCCTCTAGCTCAATCCCCGGTGGAGATATTCGCTGAAAACGGGATAATTTAAGGGAAAATAGTAGTAAAAAGTCCACTTAAGGGTTGTTAAATTTCAATATATTCAATCTTAGAATCTTTCGCGCTAACGAATAGGTCCCAAATTTTTTGCACTTAAATCCCTCTCGCGTATCCCGACATTGCTCCCGAACACTATTATCATTTTCCTTTGCGAAAATACTAATTAGACGCCATTTTGTTTATTTAAATTCAGTAAATTAACAGTTTTAATTAAATAACTTTTTAAGCTTCAATCCTTTCTCTTCCCGACCTTCGGGAGTTACATAGTAACAAAAAAGGCGCGTCAGACGACGTCCCTTTCGTACCGATCGCATCATCCCTTAGGGGAAAATTTAGGGGTTGAAACTCGTAAATTTACATTTTTGTTAAAGAAAAATCTTCAATTTTCATTTTTCTAATTTTCTTCTAGCGTCATCTTTTAGAACGTATTATTCCAAATTATTTGACATACATAACACCCCCGTCGGTTCCATCCCCTCGGGAGATATTACATTTTTAAATTAAAAATTTCAGTTTTTCTTTCGGAAAACATTTTTCTTTTGACTTTTCGCAATCGAAATTTATTAGCTCGGATAGGTCCCGTCTGGACGAACAGTTAGACACCTCTCGCGTCCCTCTAGCTCAATCCCCGGTGGAGATATTCGCTGAAAACGGGATAATTTAAGGGAAAATAGTAGTAAAAAGTCCACTTAAGGGTTGTTAAATTTCAATATATTCAATCTTAGAATCTTTCGCGCTAACGAATAGGTCCCAAATTTTTTGCACTTAAATCCCTCTCGCGTATCCCGACATTGCTCCCGAACACTATTATCATTTTCCTTTGCGAAAATACTAATTAGACGCCATTTTGTTTATTTAAATTCAGTAAATTAACAGTTTTAATTAAATAACTTTTTAAGCTTCAATCCTTTCTCTTCCCGACCTTCGGGAGTTACATAGTAACAAAAAAGGCGCGTCAGACGACGTCCCTTTCGTACCGATCGCATCATCCCTGAGGGGAAAATTTAGGGGTTGAAACTCGTAAATTTACATTTTTGTTAAAGAAAAATCTTCAATTTTCATTTTTCTAATTTTCTTCTAGCGTCATCTTTTAGAACGTATTATTCCAAATTATTTGACATACATAACACCCCCGTCGGTTCCATCCCCTCGGGAGATATTACATTTTTAAATTAAAAATTTCAGTTTTTCTTTCGGAAAACATTTTTCTTTTGACTTTTCGCAATCGAAATTTATTAGCTCGGATAGGTCCCGTCTGGACGAACAGTTAGACACCTCTCGCGTCCCTCTAGCTCAATCCCCGGTGGAGATATTCGCTGAAAACGGGATAATTTAAGGGAAAATAGTAGTAAAAAGTCCACTTAAGGGTTGTTAAATTTCAATATATTCAATCTTAGAATCTTTCGCGCTAACGAATAGGTCCCAAATTTTTTGCACTTAAATCCCTCTCGCGTATCCCGACATTGCTCCCGAACACTATTATCATTTTCCTTTGCGAAAATACTAATTAGACGCCATTTTGTTTATTTAAATTCAGTAAATTAACAGTTTTAATTAAATAACTTTTTAAGCTTCAATCCTTTCTCTTCCCGACCTTCGGGAGTTACATAGTAACAAAAAAGGCGCGTCAGACGACGTCCCTTTCGTACCGATCGCATCATCCCTTAGGGGAAAATTTAGGGGTTGAAACTCGTAAATTTACATTTTTGTTAAAGAAAAATCTTCAATTTTCATTTTTCTAATTTTCTTCTAGCGTCATCTTTTAGAACGTATTATTCCAAATTATTTGACATACATAACACCCCCGTCGGTTCCATCCCCTCGGGAGATATTACATTTTTAAATTAAAAATTTCAGTTTTTCTTTCGGAAAACATTTTTCTTTTGACTTTTCGCAATCGAAATTTATTAGCTCGGATAGGTCCCGTCTGGACGAACAGTTAGACACCTCTCGCGTCCCTCTAGCTCAATCCCCGGTGGAGATATTCGCTGAAAACGGGATAATTTAAGGGAAAATAGTAGTAAAAAGTCCACTTAAGGGTTGTTAAATTTCAATATATTCAATCTTAGAATCTTTCGCGCTAACGAATAGGTCCCAAATTTTTTGCACTTAAATCCCTCTCGCGTATCCCGACATTGCTCCCGAACACTATTATCATTTTCCTTTGCGAAAATACTAATTAGACGCCATTTTGTTTATTTAAATTCAGTAAATTAACAGTTTTAATTAAATAACTTTTTAAGCTTCAATCCTTTCTCTTCCCGACCTTCGGGAGTTACATAGTAACAAAAAAGGCGCGTCAGACGACGTCCCTTTCGTACCGATCGCATCATCCCTTAGGGGAAAATTTAGGGGTTGAAACTCGTAAATTTACATTTTTGTTAAAGAAAAATCTTCAATTTTCATTTTTCTAATTTTCTTCTAGCGTCATCTTTTAGAACGTATTATTCCAAATTATTTGACATACATAACACCCCCGTCGGTTCCATCCCCTCGGGAGATATTACATTTTTAAATTAAAAATTTCAGTTTTTCTTTCGGAAAACATTTTTCTTTTGACTTTTCGCAATCGAAATTTATTAGCTCGGATAGGTCCCGTCTGGACGAACAGTTAGACACCTCTCGCGTCCCTCTAGCTCAATCCCCGGTGGAGATATTCGCTGAAAACGGGATAATTTAAGGGAAAATAGTAGTAAAAAGTCCACTTAAGGGTTGTTAAATTTCAATATATTCAATCTTAGAATCTTTCGCGCTAACGAATAGGTCCCAAATTTTTTGCACTTAAATCCCTCTCGCGTATCCCGACATTGCTCCCGAACACTATTATCATTTTCCTTTGCGAAAATACTAATTAGACGCCATTTTGTTTATTTAAATTCAGTAAATTAACAGTTTTAATTAAATAACTTTTTAAGCTTCAATCCTTTCTCTTCCCGACCTTCGGGAGTTACATAGTAACAAAAAAGGCGCGTCAGACGACGTCCCTTTCGTACCGATCGCATCATCCCTTAGGGGAAAATTTAGGGGTTGAAACTCGTAAATTTACATTTTTGTTAAAGAAAAATCTTCAATTTTCATTTTTCTAATTTTCTTCTAGCGTCATCTTTTAGAACGTATTATTCCAAATTATTTGACATACATAACACCCCCGTCGGTTCCATCCCCTCGGGAGATATTACATTTTTAAATTAAAAATTTCAGTTTTTCTTTCGGAAAACATTTTTCTTTTGACTTTTCGCAATCGAAATTTATTAGCTCGGATAGGTCCCGTCTGGACGAACAGTTAGACACCTCTCGCGTCCCTCTAGCTCAATCCCCGGTGGAGATATTCGCTGAAAACGGGATAATTTAAGGGAAAATAGTAGTAAAAAGTCCACTTAAGGGTTGTTAAATTTCAATATATTCAATCTTAGAATCTTTCGCGCTAACGAATAGGTCCCAAATTTTTTGCACTTAAATCCCTCTCGCGTATCCCGACATTGCTCCCGAACACTATTATCATTTTCCTTTGCGAAAATACTAATTAGACGCCATTTTGTTTATTTAAATTCAGTAAATTAACAGTTTTAATTAAATAACTTTTTAAGCTTCAATCCTTTCTCTTCCCGACCTTCGGGAGTTACATAGTAACAAAAAAGGCGCGTCAGACGACGTCCCTTTCGTACCGATCGCATCATCCCTTAGGGGAAAATTTAGGGGTTGAAACTCGTAAATTTACATTTTTGTTAAAGAAAAATCTTCAATTTTCATTTTTCTAATTTTCTTCTAGCGTCATCTTTTAGAACGTATTATTCCAAATTATTTGACATACATAACACCCCCGTCGGTTCCATCCCCTCGGGAGATATTACATTTTTAAATTAAAAATTTCAGTTTTTCTTTCGGAAAACATTTTTCTTTTGACTTTTCGCAATCGAAATTTATTAGCTCGGATAGGTCCCGTCTGGACGAACAGTTAGACACCTCTCGCGTCCCTCTAGCTCAATCCCCGGTGGAGATATTCGCTGAAAACGGGATAATTTAAGGGAAAATAGTAGTAAAAAGTCCACTTAAGGGTTGTTAAATTTCAATATATTCAATCTTAGAATCTTTCGCGCTAACGAATAGGTCCCAAATTTTTTGCACTTAAATCCCTCTCGCGTATCCCGACATTGCTCCCGAACACTATTATCATTTTCCTTTGCGAAAATACTAATTAGACGCCATTTTGTTTATTTAAATTCAGTAAATTAACAGTTTTAATTAAATAACTTTTTAAGCTTCAATCCTTTCTCTTCCCGACCTTCGGGAGTTACATAGTAACAAAAAAGGCGCGTCAGACGACGTCCCTTTCGTACCGATCGCATCATCCCTTAGGGGAAAATTTAGGGGTTGAAACTCGTAAATTTACATTTTTGTTAAAGAAAAATCTTCAATTTTCATTTTTCTAATTTTCTTCTAGCGTCATCTTTTAGAACGTATTATTCCAAATTATTTGACATACATAACACCCCCGTCGGTTCCATCCCCTCGGGAGATATTACATTTTTAAATTAAAAATTTCAGTTTTTCTTTCGGAAAACATTTTTCTTTTGACTTTTCGCAATCGAAATTTATTAGCTCGGATAGGTCCCGTCTGGACGAACAGTTAGACACCTCTCGCGTCCCTCTAGCTCAATCCCCGGTGGAGATATTCGCTGAAAACGGGATAATTTAAGGGAAAATAGTAGTAAAAAGTCCACTTAAGGGTTGTTAAATTTCAATATATTCAATCTTAGAATCTTTCGCGCTAACGAATAGGTCCCAAATTTTTTGCACTTAAATCCCTCTCGCGTATCCCGACATTGCTCCCGAACACTATTATCATTTTCCTTTGCGAAAATACTAATTAGACGCCATTTTGTTTATTTAAATTCAGTAAATTAACAGTTTTAATTAAATAACTTTTTAAGCTTCAATCCTTTCTCTTCCCGACCTTCGGGAGTTACATAGTAACAAAAAAGGCGCGTCAGACGACGTCCCTTTCGTACCGATCGCATCATCCCTTAGGGGAAAATTTAGGGGTTGAAACTCGTAAATTTACATTTTTGTTAAAGAAAAATCTTCAATTTTCATTTTTCTAATTTTCTTCTAGCGTCATCTTTTAGAACGTATTATTCCAAATTATTTGACATACATAACACCCCCGTCGGTTCCATCCCCTCGGGAGATATTACATTTTTAAATTAAAAATTTCAGTTTTTCTTTCGGAAAACATTTTTCTTTTGACTTTTCGCAATCGAAATTTATTAGCTCGGATAGGTCCCGTCTGGACGAACAGTTAGACACCTCTCGCGTCCCTCTAGCTCAATCCCCGGTGGAGATATTCGCTGAAAACGGGATAATTTAAGGGAAAATAGTAGTAAAAAGTCCACTTAAGGGTTGTTAAATTTCAATATATTCAATCTTAGAATCTTTCGCGCTAACGAATAGGTCCCAAATTTTTTGCACTTAAATCCCTCTCGCGTATCCCGACATTGCTCCCGAACACTATTATCATTTTCCTTTGCGAAAATACTAATTAGACGCCATTTTGTTTATTTAAATTCAGTAAATTAACAGTTTTAATTAAATAACTTTTTAAGCTTCAATCCTTTCTCTTCCCGACCTTCGGGAGTTACATAGTAACAAAAAAGGCGCGTCAGACGACGTCCCTTTCGTACCGATCGCATCATCCCTTAGGGGAAAATTTAGGGGTTGAAACTCGTAAATTTACATTTTTGTTAAAGAAAAATCTTCAATTTTCATTTTTCTAATTTTCTTCTAGCGTCATCTTTTAGAACGTATTATTCCAAATTATTTGACATACATAACACCCCCGTCGGTTCCATCCCCTCGGGAGATATTACATTTTTAAATTAAAAATTTCAGTTTTTCTTTCGGAAAACATTTTTCTTTTGACTTTTCGCAATCGAAATTTATTAGCTCGGATAGGTCCCGTCTGGACGAACAGTTAGACACCTCTCGCGTCCCTCTAGCTCAATCCCCGGTGGAGATATTCGCTGAAAACGGGATAATTTAAGGGAAAATAGTAGTAAAAAGTCCACTTAAGGGTTGTTAAATTTCAATATATTCAATCTTAGAATCTTTCGCGCTAACGAATAGGTCCCAAATTTTTTGCACTTAAATCCCTCTCGCGTATCCCGACATTGCTCCCGAACACTATTATCATTTTCCTTTGCGAAAATACTAATTAGACGCCATTTTGTTTATTTAAATTCAGTAAATTAACAGTTTTAATTAAATAACTTTTTAAGCTTCAATCCTTTCTCTTCCCGACCTTCGGGAGTTACATAGTAACAAAAAAGGCGCGTCAGACGACGTCCCTTTCGTACCGATCGCATCATCCCTTAGGGGAAAATTTAGGGGTTGAAACTCGTAAATTTACATTTTTGTTAAAGAAAAATCTTCAATTTTCATTTTTCTAATTTTCTTCTAGCGTCATCTTTTAGAACGTATTATTCCAAATTATTTGACATACATAACACCCCCGTCGGTTCCATCCCCTCGGGAGATATTACATTTTTAAATTAAAAATTTCAGTTTTTCTTTCGGAAAACATTTTTCTTTTGACTTTTCGCAATCGAAATTTATTAGCTCGGATAGGTCCCGTCTGGACGAACAGTTAGACACCTCTCGCGTCCCTCTAGCTCAATCCCCGGTGGAGATATTCGCTGAAAACGGGATAATTTAAGGGAAAATAGTAGTAAAAAGTCCACTTAAGGGTTGTTAAATTTCAATATATTCAATCTTAGAATCTTTCGCGCTAACGAATAGGTCCCAAATTTTTTGCACTTAAATCCCTCTCGCGTATCCCGACATTGCTCCCGAACACTATTATCATTTTCCTTTGCGAAAATACTAATTAGACGCCATTTTGTTTATTTAAATTCAGTAAATTAACAGTTTTAATTAAATAACTTTTTAAGCTTCAATCCTTTCTCTTCCCGACCTTCGGGAGTTACATAGTAACAAAAAAGGCGCGTCAGACGACGTCCCTTTCGTACCGATCGCATCATCCCTTAGGGGAAAATTTAGGGGTTGAAACTCGTAAATTTACATTTTTGTTAAAGAAAAATCTTCAATTTTCATTTTTCTAATTTTCTTCTAGCGTCATCTTTTAGAACGTATTATTCCAAATTATTTGACATACATAACACCCCCGTCGGTTCCATCCCCTCGGGAGATATTACATTTTTAAATTAAAAATTTCAGTTTTTCTTTCGGAAAACATTTTTCTTTTGACTTTTCGCAATCGAAATTTATTAGCTCGGATAGGTCCCGTCTGGACGAACAGTTAGACACCTCTCGCGTCCCTCTAGCTCAATCCCCGGTGGAGATATTCGCTGAAAACGGGATAATTTAAGGGAAAATAGTAGTAAAAAGTCCACTTAAGGGTTGTTAAATTTCAATATATTCAATCTTAGAATCTTTCGCGCTAACGAATAGGTCCCAAATTTTTTGCACTTAAATCCCTCTCGCGTATCCCGACATTGCTCCCGAACACTATTATCATTTTCCTTTGCGAAAATACTAATTAGACGCCATTTTGTTTATTTAAATTCAGTAAATTAACAGTTTTAATTAAATAACTTTTTAAGCTTCAATCCTTTCTCTTCCCGACCTTCGGGAGTTACATAGTAACAAAAAAGGCGCGTCAGACGACGTCCCTTTCGTACCGATCGCATCATCCCTTAGGGGAAAATTTAGGGGTTGAAACTCGTAAATTTACATTTTTGTTAAAGAAAAATCTTCAATTTTCATTTTTCTAATTTTCTTCTAGCGTCATCTTTTAGAACGTATTATTCCAAATTATTTGACATACATAACACCCCCGTCGGTTCCATCCCCTCGGGAGATATTACATTTTTAAATTAAAAATTTCAGTTTTTCTTTCGGAAAACATTTTTCTTTTGACTTTTCGCAATCGAAATTTATTAGCTCGGATAGGTCCCGTCTGGACGAACAGTTAGACACCTCTCGCGTCCCTCTAGCTCAATCCCCGGTGGAGATATTCGCTGAAAACGGGATAATTTAAGGGAAAATAGTAGTAAAAAGTCCACTTAAGGGTTGTTAAATTTCAATATATTCAATCTTAGAATCTTTCGCGCTAACGAATAGGTCCCAAATTTTTTGCACTTAAATCCCTCTCGCGTATCCCGACATTGCTCCCGAACACTATTATCATTTTCCTTTGCGAAAATACTAATTAGACGCCATTTTGTTTATTTAAATTCAGTAAATTAACAGTTTTAATTAAATAACTTTTTAAGCTTCAATCCTTTCTCTTCCCGACCTTCGGGAGTTACATAGTAACAAAAAAGGCGCGTCAGACGACGTCCCTTTCGTACCGATCGCATCATCCCTTAGGGGAAAATTTAGGGGTTGAAACTCGTAAATTTACATTTTTGTTAAAGAAAAATCTTCAATTTTCATTTTTCTAATTTTCTTCTAGCGTCATCTTTTAGAACGTATTATTCCAAATTATTTGACATACATAACACCCCCGTCGGTTCCATCCCCTCGGGAGATATTACATTTTTAAATTAAAAATTTCAGTTTTTCTTTCGGAAAACATTTTTCTTTTGACTTTTCGCAATCGAAATTTATTAGCTCGGATAGGTCCCGTCTGGACGAACAGTTAGACACCTCTCGCGTCCCTCTAGCTCAATCCCCGGTGGAGATATTCGCTGAAAACGGGATAATTTAAGGGAAAATAGTAGTAAAAAGTCCACTTAAGGGTTGTTAAATTTCAATATATTCAATCTTAGAATCTTTCGCGCTAACGAATAGGTCCCAAATTTTTTGCACTTAAATCCCTCTCGCGTATCCCGACATTGCTCCCGAACACTATTATCATTTTCCTTTGCGAAAATACTAATTAGACGCCATTTTGTTTATTTAAATTCAGTAAATTAACAGTTTTAATTAAATAACTTTTTAAGCTTCAATCCTTTCTCTTCCCGACCTTCGGGAGTTACATAGTAACAAAAAAGGCGCGTCAGACGACGTCCCTTTCGTACCGATCGCATCATCCCTTAGGGGAAAATTTAGGGGTTGAAACTCGTAAATTTACATTTTTGTTAAAGAAAAATCTTCAATTTTCATTTTTCTAATTTTCTTCTAGCGTCATCTTTTAGAACGTATTATTCCAAATTATTTGACATACATAACACCCCCGTCGGTTCCATCCCCTCGGGAGATATTACATTTTTAAATTAAAAATTTCAGTTTTTCTTTCGGAAAACATTTTTCTTTTGACTTTTCGCAATCGAAATTTATTAGCTCGGATAGGTCCCGTCTGGACGAACAGTTAGACACCTCTCGCGTCCCTCTAGCTCAATCCCCGGTGGAGATATTCGCTGAAAACGGGATAATTTTAGTGAAAATAGTCCTTAAAAGTCTACATAGGGGTTGTTGAATTTCAATATATTCAAATTTAGAATCTTTTGCGTTTACGTTGAGTTCCCAATTTTTTTGCGTTTAAATCCCTCTCGCGTCTCCCGACATTGCTCCCGAACACTATTTTCATTTTCCTTTGCGAAAATATTAATTAGACGCCATTTTGTTTATTTAAATTCAGTAAATTAACAGTTTTAATTAAATAACTTTTTAAGCTTCAATCCTTTCTCTTCCCGACCTTCGGGAGATACATAGTAGCAAAAAAGGCGCGTCTAACGACGTCCCTCTCGTACCGATCGCATCATCCCTTAGGGGAAAGTTTAGGGGTTGAAACTCGTAAATTTACATTTTTGTTAAAGAAAAATCTTCAATTTTCATTTCTCTAATTCTTTTTTAGCGTCATCTTTTAGAACGTATTATTCCGAATTTTTTGACATATATAATACCCCCGTCGGTTTCATCCCCTCGGGAGATATTACATTTTTAAATTAAAAAATTCAGTTTTTCTTTCGAAAAACACTTTTCTTTTGACTTTTCGCAATCGAATTTTAAATAGCTCGGATAGGTCTCGTCTGGACGAACAATTAGACACCTCTTGCGTCCCTCTAGCTCAATCCCCGGCGGAGATATTCGCTGAAAACGGGATAATTTTAGTGAAAATAGTCCTTAAAAGTCTACATAGGGGTTGTTGAATTTCAATATATTCAAATTTAGAATCTTTTGCGTTTACGTTGAGTTCCCAATTTTTTTGCGTTTAAATCCCTCTCGCGTCTCCCGACATTGCTCCCGAACACTATTTTCATTTTCCTTTGCGAAAATATTAATTAGACGCCATTTTGTTTATTTAAATTCAGTAAATTAACAGTTTTAATTAAATAACTTTTTAAGCTTCAATCCTTTCTCTTCCCGACCTTCGGGAGATACATAGTAGCAAAAAAGGCGCGTCTAACGACGTCCCTCTCGTACCGATCGCATCATCCCTTAGGGGAAAGTTTAGGGGTTGAAACTCGTAAATTTACATTTTTGTTAAAGAAAAATCTTCAATTTTCATTTCTCTAATTCTTTTTTAGCGTCATCTTTTAGAACGTATTATTCCGAATTTTTTGACATATATAATACCCCCGTCGGTTTCATCCCCTCGGGAGATATTACATTTTTAAATTAAAAAATTCAGTTTTTCTTTCGAAAAACACTTTTCTTTTGACTTTTCGCAATCGAATTTTAAATAGCTCGGATAGGTCTCGTCTGGACGAACAATTAGACACCTCTTGCGTCCCTCTAGCTCAATCCCCGGCGGAGATATTCGCTGAAAACGGGATAATTTTAGTGAAAATAGTCCTTAAAAGTCTACATAGGGGTTGTTGAATTTCAATATATTCAAATTTAGAATCTTTTGCGTTTACGTTGAGTTCCCAATTTTTTTGCGTTTAAATCCCTCTCGCGTCTCCCGACATTGCTCCCGAACACTATTTTCATTTTCCTTTGCGAAAATATTAATTAGACGCCATTTTGTTTATTTAAATTCAGTAAATTAACAGTTTTAATTAAATAACTTTTTAAGCTTCAATCCTTTCTCTTCCCGACCTTCGGGAGATACATAGTAGCAAAAAAGGCGCGTCTAACGACGTCCCTCTCGTACCGATCGCATCATCCCTTAGGGGAAAGTTTAGGGGTTGAAACTCGTAAATTTACATTTTTGTTAAAGAAAAATCTTCAATTTTCATTTTTCTAATTCTTTTTTAGCGTCATCTTTTAGAACGTATTATTCCGAATTTTTTGACATATATAATACCCCCGTCGGTTTCATCCCCTCGGGAGATATTACATTTTTAAATTAAAAAATTCAGTTTTTCTTTCGAAAAACACTTTTCTTAGGGGTTGAAACTCGTAAATTTACATTTTTGTTAAAGAAAAATCTTCAATTTTCATTTCTCTAATTCTTTTTTAGCGTCATCTTTTAGAACGTATTATTCCGAATTTTTTGACATATATAATACCCCCGTCGGTTTCATCCCCTCGGGAGATATTACATTTTTAAATTAAAAAATTCAGTTTTTCTTTCGAAAAACACTTTTCTTTTGACTTTTCGCAATCGAATTTTAAATAGCTCGGATAGGTCTCGTCTGGACGAACAATTAGACACCTCTTGCGTCCCTCTAGCTCAATCCCCGGCGGAGATATTCGCTGAAAACGGGATAATTTTAGTGAAAATAGTCCTTAAAAGTCTACATAGGGGTTGTTGAATTTCAATATATTCAAATTTAGAATCTTTTGCGTTTACGTTGAGTTCCCAATTTTTTTGCGTTTAAATCCCTCTCGCGTCTCCCGACATTGCTCCCGAACACTATTTTCATTTTCCTTTGCGAAAATATTAATTAGACGCCATTTTGTTTATTTAAATTCAGTAAATTAACAGTTTTAATTAAATAACTTTTTAAGCTTCAATCCTTTCTCTTCCCGACCTTCGGGAGATACATAGTAGCAAAAAAGGCGCGTCTAACGACGTCCCTCTCGTACCGATCGCATCATCCCTTAGGGGAAAGTTTAGGGGTTGAAACTCGTAAATTTACATTTTTGTTAAAGAAAAATCTTCAATTTTCATTTCTCTAATTCTTTTTTAGCGTCATCTTTTAGAACGTATTATTCCGAATTTTTTGACATATATAATACCCCCGTCGGTTTCATCCCCTCGGGAGATATTACATTTTTAAATTAAAAAATTCAGTTTTTCTTTCGAAAAACACTTTTCTTTTGACTTTTCGCAATCGAATTTTAAATAGCTCGGATAGGTCTCGTCTGGACGAACAATTAGACACCTCTTGCGTCCCTCTAGCTCAATCCCCGGCGGAGATATTCGCTGAAAACGGGATAATTTTAGTGAAAATAGTCCTTAAAAGTCTACATAGGGGTTGTTGAATTTCAATATATTCAAATTTAGAATCTTTTGCGTTTACGTTGAGTTCCCAATTTTTTTGCGTTTAAATCCCTCTCGCGTCTCCCGACATTGCTCCCGAACACTATTTTCATTTTCCTTTGCGAAAATATTAATTAGACGCCATTTTGTTTATTTAAATTCAGTAAATTAACAGTTTTAATTAAATAACTTTTTAAGCTTCAATCCTTTCTCTTCCCGACCTTCGGGAGATACATAGTAGCAAAAAAGGCGCGTCTAACGACGTCCCTCTCGTACCGATCGCATCATCCCTTAGGGGAAAGTTTAGGGGTTGAAACTCGTAAATTTACATTTTTGTTAAAGAAAAATCTTCAATTTTCATTTTTCTAATTCTTTTTTAGCGTCATCTTTTAGAACGTATTATTCCGAATTTTTTGACATATATAATACCCCCGTCGGTTTCATCCCCTCGGGAGATATTACATTTTTAAATTAAAAAATTCAGTTTTTCTTTCGAAAAACACTTTTCTTTTGACTTTTCGCAATCGAATTTTAAATAGCTCGGATAGGTCTCGTCTGGACGAACAATTAGACACCTCTTGCGTCCCTCTAGCTCAATCCCCGGCGGAGATATTCGCTGAAAACGGGATAATTTTAGTGAAAATAGTCCTTAAAAGTCTACATAGGGGTTGTTGAATTTCAATATATTCAAATTTAGAATCTTTTGCGTTTACGTTGAGTTCCCAATTTTTTTGCGTTTAAATCCCTCTCGCGTCTCCCGACATTGCTCCCGAACACTATTTTCATTTTCCTTTGCGAAAATATTAATTAGACGCCATTTTGTTTATTTAAATTCAGTAAATTAACAGTTTTAATTAAATAACTTTTTAAGCTTCAATCCTTTCTCTTCCCGACCTTCGGGAGATACATAGTAGCAAAAAAGGCGCGTCTAACGACGTCCCTCTCGTACCGATCGCATCATCCCTTAGGGGAAAGTTTAGGGGTTGAAACTCGTAAATTTACATTTTTGTTAAAGAAAAATCTTCAATTTTCATTTCTCTAATTCTTTTTTAGCGTCATCTTTTAGAACGTATTATTCCGAATTTTTTGACATATATAATACCCCCGTCGGTTTCATCCCCTCGGGAGATATTACATTTTTAAATTAAAAAATTCAGTTTTTCTTTCGAAAAACACTTTTCTTTTGACTTTTCGCAATCGAATTTTAAATAGCTCGGATAGGTCTCGTCTGGACGAACAATTAGACACCTCTTGCGTCCCTCTAGCTCAATCCCCGGCGGAGATATTCGCTGAAAACGGGATAATTTTAGTGAAAATAGTCCTTAAAAGTCTACATAGGGGTTGTTGAATTTCAATATATTCAAATTTAGAATCTTTTGCGTTTACGTTGAGTTCCCAATTTTTTTGCGTTTAAATCCCTCTCGCGTCTCCCGACATTGCTCCCGAACACTATTTTCATTTTCCTTTGCGAAAATATTAATTAGACGCCATTTTGTTTATTTAAATTCAGTAAATTAACAGTTTTAATTAAATAACTTTTTAAGCTTCAATCCTTTCTCTTCCCGACCTTCGGGAGATACATAGTAGCAAAAAAGGCGCGTCTAACGACGTCCCTCTCGTACCGATCGCATCATCCCTTAGGGGAAAGTTTAGGGGTTGAAACTCGTAAATTTACATTTTTGTTAAAGAAAAATCTTCAATTTTCATTTTTCTAATTCTTTTTTAGCGTCATCTTTTAGAACGTATTATTCCGAATTTTTTGACATATATAATACCCCCGTCGGTTTCATCCCCTCGGGAGATATTACATTTTTAAATTAAAAAATTCAGTTTTTCTTTCGAAAAACACTTTTCTTTTGACTTTTCGCAATCGAATTTTAAATAGCTCGGATAGGTCTCGTCTGGACGAACAATTAGACACCTCTTGCGTCCCTCTAGCTCAATCCCCGGCGGAGATATTCGCTGAAAACGGGATAATTTTAGTGAAAATAGTCCTTAAAAGTCTACATAGGGGTTGTTGAATTTCAATATATTCAAATTTAGAATCTTTTGCGTTTACGTTGAGTTCCCAATTTTTTTGCGTTTAAATCCCTCTCGCGTCTCCCGACATTGCTCCCGAACACTATTTTCATTTTCCTTTGCGAAAATATTAATTAGACGCCATTTTGTTTATTTAAATTCAGTAAATTAACAGTTTTAATTAAATAACTTTTTAAGCTTCAATCCTTTCTCTTCCCGACCTTCGGGAGATACATAGTAGCAAAAAAGGCGCGTCTAACGACGTCCCTCTCGTACCGATCGCATCATCCCTTAGGGGAAAGTTTAGGGGTTGAAACTCGTAAATTTACATTTTTGTTAAAGAAAAATCTTCAATTTTCATTTCTCTAATTCTTTTTTAGCGTCATCTTTTAGAACGTATTATTCCGAATTTTTTGACATATATAATACCCCCGTCGGTTTCATCCCCTCGGGAGATATTACATTTTTAAATTAAAAAATTCAGTTTTTCTTTCGAAAAACACTTTTCTTTTGACTTTTCGCAATCGAATTTTAAATAGCTCGGATAGGTCTCGTCTGGACGAACAATTAGACACCTCTTGCGTCCCTCTAGCTCAATCCCCGGCGGAGATATTCGCTGAAAACGGGATAATTTTAGTGAAAATAGTCCTTAAAAGTCTACATAGGGGTTGTTGAATTTCAATATATTCAAATTTAGAATCTTTTGCGTTTACGTTGAGTTCCCAATTTTTTTGCGTTTAAATCCCTCTCGCGTCTCCCGACATTGCTCCCGAACACTATTTTCATTTTCCTTTGCGAAAATATTAATTAGACGCCATTTTGTTTATTTAAATTCAGTAAATTAACAGTTTTAATTAAATAACTTTTTAAGCTTCAATCCTTTCTCTTCCCGACCTTCGGGAGATACATAGTAGCAAAAAAGGCGCGTCTAACGACGTCCCTCTCGTACCGATCGCATCATCCCTTAGGGGAAAGTTTAGGGGTTGAAACTCGTAAATTTACATTTTTGTTAAAGAAAAATCTTCAATTTTCATTTCTCTAATTCTTTTTTAGCGTCATCTTTTAGAACGTATTATTCCGAATTTTTTGACATATATAATACCCCCGTCGGTTTCATCCCCTCGGGAGATATTACATTTTTAAATTAAAAAATTCAGTTTTTCTTTCGAAAAACACTTTTCTTTTGACTTTTCGCAATCGAATTTTAAATAGCTCGGATAGGTCTCGTCTGGACGAACAATTAGACACCTCTTGCGTCCCTCTAGCTCAATCCCCGGCGGAGATATTCGCTGAAAACGGGATAATTTTAGTGAAAATAGTCCTTAAAAGTCTACATAGGGGTTGTTGAATTTCAATATATTCAAATTTAGAATCTTTTGCGTTTACGTTGAGTTCCCAATTTTTTTGCGTTTAAATCCCTCTCGCGTCTCCCGACATTGCTCCCGAACACTATTTTCATTTTCCTTTGCGAAAATATTAATTAGACGCCATTTTGTTTATTTAAATTCAGTAAATTAACAGTTTTAATTAAATAACTTTTTAAGCTTCAATCCTTTCTCTTCCCGACCTTCGGGAGATACATAGTAGCAAAAAAGGCGCGTCTAACGACGTCCCTCTCGTACCGATCGCATCATCCCTTAGGGGAAAGTTTAGGGGTTGAAACTCGTAAATTTACATTTTTGTTAAAGAAAAATCTTCAATTTTCATTTTTCTAATTCTTTTTTAGCGTCATCTTTTAGAACGTATTATTCCGAATTTTTTGACATATATAATACCCCCGTCGGTTTCATCCCCTCGGGAGATATTACATTTTTAAATTAAAAAATTCAGTTTTTCTTTCGAAAAACACTTTTCTTTTGACTTTTCGCAATCGAATTTTAAATAGCTCGGATAGGTCTCGTCTGGACGAACAATTAGACACCTCTTGCGTCCCTCTAGCTCAATCCCCGGCGGAGATATTCGCTGAAAACGGGATAATTTTAGTGAAAATAGTCCTTAAAAGTCTACATAGGGGTTGTTGAATTTCAATATATTCAAATTTAGAATCTTTTGCGTTTACGTTGAGTTCCCAATTTTTTTGCGTTTAAATCCCTCTCGCGTCTCCCGACATTGCTCCCGAACACTATTTTCATTTTCCTTTGCGAAAATATTAATTAGACGCCATTTTGTTTATTTAAATTCAGTAAATTAACAGTTTTAATTAAATAACTTTTTAAGCTTCAATCCTTTCTCTTCCCGACCTTCGGGAGATACATAGTAGCAAAAAAGGCGCGTCTAACGACGTCCCTCTCGTACCGATCGCATCATCCCTTAGGGGAAAGTTTAGGGGTTGAAACTCGTAAATTTACATTTTTGTTAAAGAAAAATCTTCAATTTTCATTTTTCTAATTCTTTTTTAGCGTCATCTTTTAGAACGTATTATTCCGAATTTTTTGACATATATAATACCCCCGTCGGTTTCATCCCCTCGGGAGATATTACATTTTTAAATTAAAAAATTCAGTTTTTCTTTCGAAAAACACTTTTCTTTTGACTTTTCGCAATCGAATTTTAAATAGCTCGGATAGGTCTCGTCTGGACGAACAATTAGACACCTCTTGCGTCCCTCTAGCTCAATCCCCGGCGGAGATATTCGCTGAAAACGGGATAATTTTAGTGAAAATAGTCCTTAAAAGTCTACATAGGGGTTGTTGAATTTCAATATATTCAAATTTAGAATCTTTTGCGTTTACGTTGAGTTCCCAATTTTTTTGCGTTTAAATCCCTCTCGCGTCTCCCGACATTGCTCCCGAACACTATTTTCATTTTCCTTTGCGAAAATATTAATTAGACGCCATTTTGTTTATTTAAATTCAGTAAATTAACAGTTTTAATTAAATAACTTTTTAAGCTTCAATCCTTTCTCTTCCCGACCTTCGGGAGATACATAGTAGCAAAAAAGGCGCGTCTAACGACGTCCCTCTCGTACCGATCGCATCATCCCTTAGGGGAAAGTTTAGGGGTTGAAACTCGTAAATTTACATTTTTGTTAAAGAAAAATCTTCAATTTTCATTTCTCTAATTCTTTTTTAGCGTCATCTTTTAGAACGTATTATTCCGAATTTTTTGACATATATAATACCCCCGTCGGTTTCATCCCCTCGGGAGATATTACATTTTTAAATTAAAAAATTCAGTTTTTCTTTCGAAAAACACTTTTCTTTTGACTTTTCGCAATCGAATTTTAAATAGCTCGGATAGGTCTCGTCTGGACGAACAATTAGACACCTCTTGCGTCCCTCTAGCTCAATCCCCGGCGGAGATATTCGCTGAAAACGGGATAATTTTAGTGAAAATAGTCCTTAAAAGTCTACATAGGGGTTGTTGAATTTCAATATATTCAAATTTAGAATCTTTTGCGTTTACGTTGAGTTCCCAATTTTTTTGCGTTTAAATCCCTCTCGCGTCTCCCGACATTGCTCCCGAACACTATTTTCATTTTCCTTTGCGAAAATATTAATTAGACGCCATTTTGTTTATTTAAATTCAGTAAATTAACAGTTTTAATTAAATAACTTTTTAAGCTTCAATCCTTTCTCTTCCCGACCTTCGGGAGATACATAGTAGCAAAAAAGGCGCGTCTAACGACGTCCCTCTCGTACCGATCGCATCATCCCTTAGGGGAAAGTTTAGGGGTTGAAACTCGTAAATTTACATTTTTGTTAAAGAAAAATCTTCAATTTTCATTTCTCTAATTCTTTTTTAGCGTCATCTTTTAGAACGTATTATTCCGAATTTTTTGACATATATAATACCCCCGTCGGTTTCATCCCCTCGGGAGATATTACATTTTTAAATTAAAAAATTCAGTTTTTCTTTCGAAAAACACTTTTCTTTTGACTTTTCGCAATCGAATTTTAAATAGCTCGGATAGGTCTCGTCTGGACGAACAATTAGACACCTCTTGCGTCCCTCTAGCTCAATCCCCGGCGGAGATATTCGCTGAAAACGGGATAATTTTAGTGAAAATAGTCCTTAAAAGTCTACATAGGGGTTGTTGAATTTCAATATATTCAAATTTAGAATCTTTTGCGTTTACGTTGAGTTCCCAATTTTTTTGCGTTTAAATCCCTCTCGCGTCTCCCGACATTGCTCCCGAACACTATTTTCATTTTCCTTTGCGAAAATATTAATTAGACGCCATTTTGTTTATTTAAATTCAGTAAATTAACAGTTTTAATTAAATAACTTTTTAAGCTTCAATCCTTTCTCTTCCCGACCTTCGGGAGATACATAGTAGCAAAAAAGGCGCGTCTAACGACGTCCCTCTCGTACCGATCGCATCATCCCTTAGGGGAAAGTTTAGGGGTTGAAACTCGTAAATTTACATTTTTGTTAAAGAAAAATCTTCAATTTTCATTTCTCTAATTCTTTTTTAGCGTCATCTTTTAGAACGTATTATTCCGAATTTTTTGACATATATAATACCCCCGTCGGTTTCATCCCCTCGGGAGATATTACATTTTTAAATTAAAAAATTCAGTTTTTCTTTCGAAAAACACTTTTCTTTTGACTTTTCGCAATCGAATTTTAAATAGCTCGGATAGGTCTCGTCTGGACGAACAATTAGACACCTCTTGCGTCCCTCTAGCTCAATCCCCGGCGGAGATATTCGCTGAAAACGGGATAATTTTAGTGAAAATAGTCCTTAAAAGTCTACATAGGGGTTGTTGAATTTCAATATATTCAAATTTAGAATCTTTTGCGTTTACGTTGAGTTCCCAATTTTTTTGCGTTTAAATCCCTCTCGCGTCTCCCGACATTGCTCCCGAACACTATTTTCATTTTCCTTTGCGAAAATATTAATTAGACGCCATTTTGTTTATTTAAATTCAGTAAATTAACAGTTTTAATTAAATAACTTTTTAAGCTTCAATCCTTTCTCTTCCCGACCTTCGGGAGATACATAGTAGCAAAAAAGGCGCGTCTAACGACGTCCCTCTCGTACCGATCGCATCATCCCTTAGGGGAAAGTTTAGGGGTTGAAACTCGTAAATTTACATTTTTGTTAAAGAAAAATCTTCAATTTTCATTTCTCTAATTCTTTTTTAGCGTCATCTTTTAGAACGTATTATTCCGAATTTTTTGACATATATAATACCCCCGTCGGTTTCATCCCCTCGGGAGATATTACATTTTTAAATTAAAAAATTCAGTTTTTCTTTCGAAAAACACTTTTCTTTTGACTTTTCGCAATCGAATTTTAAATAGCTCGGATAGGTCTCGTCTGGACGAACAATTAGACACCTCTTGCGTCCCTCTAGCTCAATCCCCGGCGGAGATATTCGCTGAAAACGGGATAATTTTAGTGAAAATAGTCCTTAAAAGTCTACATAGGGGTTGTTGAATTTCAATATATTCAAATTTAGAATCTTTTGCGTTTACGTTGAGTTCCCAATTTTTTTGCGTTTAAATCCCTCTCGCGTCTCCCGACATTGCTCCCGAACACTATTTTCATTTTCCTTTGCGAAAATATTAATTAGACGCCATTTTGTTTATTTAAATTCAGTAAATTAACAGTTTTAATTAAATAACTTTTTAAGCTTCAATCCTTTCTCTTCCCGACCTTCGGGAGATACATAGTAGCAAAAAAGGCGCGTCTAACGACGTCCCTCTCGTACCGATCGCATCATCCCTTAGGGGAAAGTTTAGGGGTTGAAACTCGTAAATTTACATTTTTGTTAAAGAAAAATCTTCAATTTTCATTTTTCTAATTCTTTTTTAGCGTCATCTTTTAGAACGTATTATTCCGAATTTTTTGACATATATAATACCCCCGTCGGTTTCATCCCCTCGGGAGATATTACATTTTTAAATTAAAAAATTCAGTTTTTCTTTCGAAAAACACTTTTCTTTTGACTTTTCGCAATCGAATTTTAAATAGCTCGGATAGGTCTCGTCTGGACGAACAATTAGACACCTCTTGCGTCCCTCTAGCTCAATCCCCGGCGGAGATATTCGCTGAAAACGGGATAATTTTAGTGAAAATAGTCCTTAAAAGTCTACATAGGGGTTGTTGAATTTCAATATATTCAAATTTAGAATCTTTTGCGTTTACGTTGAGTTCCCAATTTTTTTGCGTTTAAATCCCTCTCGCGTCTCCCGACATTGCTCCCGAACACTATTTTCATTTTCCTTTGCGAAAATATTAATTAGACGCCATTTTGTTTATTTAAATTCAGTAAATTAACAGTTTTAATTAAATAACTTTTTAAGCTTCAATCCTTTCTCTTCCCGACCTTCGGGAGATACATAGTAGCAAAAAAGGCGCGTCTAACGACGTCCCTCTCGTACCGATCGCATCATCCCTTAGGGGAAAGTTTAGGGGTTGAAACTCGTAAATTTACATTTTTGTTAAAGAAAAATCTTCAATTTTCATTTCTCTAATTCTTTTTTAGCGTCATCTTTTAGAACGTATTATTCCGAATTTTTTGACATATATAATACCCCCGTCGGTTTCATCCCCTCGGGAGATATTACATTTTTAAATTAAAAAATTCAGTTTTTCTTTCGAAAAACACTTTTCTTTTGACTTTTCGCAATCGAATTTTAAATAGCTCGGATAGGTCTCGTCTGGACGAACAATTAGACACCTCTTGCGTCCCTCTAGCTCAATCCCCGGCGGAGATATTCGCTGAAAACGGGATAATTTTAGTGAAAATAGTCCTTAAAAGTCTACATAGGGGTTGTTGAATTTCAATATATTCAAATTTAGAATCTTTTGCGTTTACGTTGAGTTCCCAATTTTTTTGCGTTTAAATCCCTCTCGCGTCTCCCGACATTGCTCCCGAACACTATTTTCATTTTCCTTTGCGAAAATATTAATTAGACGCCATTTTGTTTATTTAAATTCAGTAAATTAACAGTTTTAATTAAATAACTTTTTAAGCTTCAATCCTTTCTCTTCCCGACCTTCGGGAGATACATAGTAGCAAAAAAGGCGCGTCTAACGACGTCCCTCTCGTACCGATCGCATCATCCCTTAGGGGAAAGTTTAGGGGTTGAAACTCGTAAATTTACATTTTTGTTAAAGAAAAATCTTCAATTTTCATTTCTCTAATTCTTTTTTAGCGTCATCTTTTAGAACGTATTATTCCGAATTTTTTGACATATATAATACCCCCGTCGGTTTCATCCCCTCGGGAGATATTACATTTTTAAATTAAAAAATTCAGTTTTTCTTTCGAAAAACACTTTTCTTTTGACTTTTCGCAATCGAATTTTAAATAGCTCGGATAGGTCTCGTCTGGACGAACAATTAGACACCTCTTGCGTCCCTCTAGCTCAATCCCCGGCGGAGATATTCGCTGAAAACGGGATAATTTTAGTGAAAATAGTCCTTAAAAGTCTACATAGGGGTTGTTGAATTTCAATATATTCAAATTTAGAATCTTTTGCGTTTACGTTGAGTTCCCAATTTTTTTGCGTTTAAATCCCTCTCGCGTCTCCCGACATTGCTCCCGAACACTATTTTCATTTTCCTTTGCGAAAATATTAATTAGACGCCATTTTGTTTATTTAAATTCAGTAAATTAACAGTTTTAATTAAATAACTTTTTAAGCTTCAATCCTTTCTCTTCCCGACCTTCGGGAGATACATAGTAGCAAAAAAGGCGCGTCTAACGACGTCCCTCTCGTACCGATCGCATCATCCCTTAGGGGAAAGTTTAGGGGTTGAAACTCGTAAATTTACATTTTTGTTAAAGAAAAATCTTCAATTTTCATTTCTCTAATTCTTTTTTAGCGTCATCTTTTAGAACGTATTATTCCGAATTTTTTGACATATATAATACCCCCGTCGGTTTCATCCCCTCGGGAGATATTACATTTTTAAATTAAAAAATTCAGTTTTTCTTTCGAAAAACACTTTTCTTTTGACTTTTCGCAATCGAATTTTAAATAGCTCGGATAGGTCTCGTCTGGACGAACAATTAGACACCTCTTGCGTCCCTCTAGCTCAATCCCCGGCGGAGATATTCGCTGAAAACGGGATAATTTTAGTGAAAATAGTCCTTAAAAGTCTACATAGGGGTTGTTGAATTTCAATATATTCAAATTTAGAATCTTTTGCGTTTACGTTGAGTTCCCAATTTTTTTGCGTTTAAATCCCTCTCGCGTCTCCCGACATTGCTCCCGAACACTATTTTCATTTTCCTTTGCGAAAATATTAATTAGACGCCATTTTGTTTATTTAAATTCAGTAAATTAACAGTTTTAATTAAATAACTTTTTAAGCTTCAATCCTTTCTCTTCCCGACCTTCGGGAGATACATAGTAGCAAAAAAGGCGCGTCTAACGACGTCCCTCTCGTACCGATCGCATCATCCCTTAGGGGAAAGTTTAGGGGTTGAAACTCGTAAATTTACATTTTTGTTAAAGAAAAATCTTCAATTTTCATTTCTCTAATTCTTTTTTAGCGTCATCTTTTAGAACGTATTATTCCGAATTTTTTGACATATATAATACCCCCGTCGGTTTCATCCCCTCGGGAGATATTACATTTTTAAATTAAAAAATTCAGTTTTTCTTTCGAAAAACACTTTTCTTTTGACTTTTCGCAATCGAATTTTAAATAGCTCGGATAGGTCTCGTCTGGACGAACAATTAGACACCTCTTGCGTCCCTCTAGCTCAATCCCCGGCGGAGATATTCGCTGAAAACGGGATAATTTTAGTGAAAATAGTCCTTAAAAGTCTACATAGGGGTTGTTGAATTTCAATATATTCAAATTTAGAATCTTTTGCGTTTACGTTGAGTTCCCAATTTTTTTGCGTTTAAATCCCTCTCGCGTCTCCCGACATTGCTCCCGAACACTATTTTCATTTTCCTTTGCGAAAATATTAATTAGACGCCATTTTGTTTATTTAAATTCAGTAAATTAACAGTTTTAATTAAATAACTTTTTAAGCTTCAATCCTTTCTCTTCCCGACCTTCGGGAGATACATAGTAGCAAAAAAGGCGCGTCTAACGACGTCCCTCTCGTACCGATCGCATCATCCCTTAGGGGAAAGTTTAGGGGTTGAAACTCGTAAATTTACATTTTTGTTAAAGAAAAATCTTCAATTTTCATTTCTCTAATTCTTTTTTAGCGTCATCTTTTAGAACGTATTATTCCGAATTTTTTGACATATATAATACCCCCGTCGGTTTCATCCCCTCGGGAGATATTACATTTTTAAATTAAAAAATTCAGTTTTTCTTTCGAAAAACACTTTTCTTTTGACTTTTCGCAATCGAATTTTAAATAGCTCGGATAGGTCTCGTCTGGACGAACAATTAGACACCTCTTGCGTCCCTCTAGCTCAATCCCCGGCGGAGATATTCGCTGAAAACGGGATAATTTTAGTGAAAATAGTCCTTAAAAGTCTACATAGGGGTTGTTGAATTTCAATATATTCAAATTTAGAATCTTTTGCGTTTACGTTGAGTTCCCAATTTTTTTGCGTTTAAATCCCTCTCGCGTCTCCCGACATTGCTCCCGAACACTATTTTCATTTTCCTTTGCGAAAATATTAATTAGACGCCATTTTGTTTATTTAAATTCAGTAAATTAACAGTTTTAATTAAATAACTTTTTAAGCTTCAATCCTTTCTCTTCCCGACCTTCGGGAGATACATAGTAGCAAAAAAGGCGCGTCTAACGACGTCCCTCTCGTACCGATCGCATCATCCCTTAGGGGAAAGTTTAGGGGTTGAAACTCGTAAATTTACATTTTTGTTAAAGAAAAATCTTCAATTTTCATTTCTCTAATTCTTTTTTAGCGTCATCTTTTAGAACGTATTATTCCGAATTTTTTGACATATATAATACCCCCGTCGGTTTCATCCCCTCGGGAGATATTACATTTTTAAATTAAAAAATTCAGTTTTTCTTTCGAAAAACACTTTTCTTTTGACTTTTCGCAATCGAATTTTAAATAGCTCGGATAGGTCTCGTCTGGACGAACAATTAGACACCTCTTGCGTCCCTCTAGCTCAATCCCCGGCGGAGATATTCGCTGAAAACGGGATAATTTTAGTGAAAATAGTCCTTAAAAGTCTACATAGGGGTTGTTGAATTTCAATATATTCAAATTTAGAATCTTTTGCGTTTACGTTGAGTTCCCAATTTTTTTGCGTTTAAATCCCTCTCGCGTCTCCCGACATTGCTCCCGAACACTATTTTCATTTTCCTTTGCGAAAATATTAATTAGACGCCATTTTGTTTATTTAAATTCAGTAAATTAACAGTTTTAATTAAATAACTTTTTAAGCTTCAATCCTTTCTCTTCCCGACCTTCGGGAGATACATAGTAGCAAAAAAGGCGCGTCTAACGACGTCCCTCTCGTACCGATCGCATCATCCCTTAGGGGAAAGTTTAGGGGTTGAAACTCGTAAATTTACATTTTTGTTAAAGAAAAATCTTCAATTTTCATTTCTCTAATTCTTTTTTAGCGTCATCTTTTAGAACGTATTATTCCGAATTTTTTGACATATATAATACCCCCGTCGGTTTCATCCCCTCGGGAGATATTACATTTTTAAATTAAAAAATTCAGTTTTTCT
The DNA here is from genome assembly GCA_959347405.1 of Napeogenes sylphis. Classification (NCBI taxonomy): domain Eukaryota; kingdom Metazoa; phylum Arthropoda; class Insecta; order Lepidoptera; family Nymphalidae; genus Napeogenes; species Napeogenes sylphis. Next base: position 36,093,040 of record OY365783.1, on the reverse strand, counting down.
TTCGAAAAACACTTTTCTTTTGACTTTTCGCAATCGAATTTTAAATAGCTCGGATAGGTCTCGTCTGGACGAACAATTAGACACCTCTTGCGTCCCTCTAGCTCAATCCCCGGCGGAGATATTCGCTGAAAACGGGATAATTTTAGTGAAAATAGTCCTTAAAAGTCTACATAGGGGTTGTTGAATTTCAATATATTCAAATTTAGAATCTTTTGCGTTTACGTTGAGTTCCCAATTTTTTTGCGTTTAAATCCCTCTCGCGTCTCCCGACATTGCTCCCGAACACTATTTTCATTTTCCTTTGCGAAAATATTAATTAGACGCCATTTTGTTTATTTAAATTCAGTAAATTAACAGTTTTAATTAAATAACTTTTTAAGCTTCAATCCTTTCTCTTCCCGACCTTCGGGAGATACATAGTAGCAAAAAAGGCGCGTCTAACGACGTCCCTCTCGTACCGATCGCATCATCCCTTAGGGGAAAGTTTAGGGGTTGAAACTCGTAAATTTACATTTTTGTTAAAGAAAAATCTTCAATTTTCATTTCTCTAATTCTTTTTTAGCGTCATCTTTTAGAACGTATTATTCCGAATTTTTTGACATATATAATACCCCCGTCGGTTTCATCCCCTCGGGAGATATTACATTTTTAAATTAAAAAATTCAGTTTTTCTTTCGAAAAACACTTTTCTTTTGACTTTTCGCAATCGAATTTTAAATAGCTCGGATAGGTCTCGTCTGGACGAACAATTAGACACCTCTTGCGTCCCTCTAGCTCAATCCCCGGCGGAGATATTCGCTGAAAACGGGATAATTTTAGTGAAAATAGTCCTTAAAAGTCTACATAGGGGTTGTTGAATTTCAATATATTCAAATTTAGAATCTTTTGCGTTTACGTTGAGTTCCCAATTTTTTTGCGTTTAAATCCCTCTCGCGTCTCCCGACATTGCTCCCGAACACTATTTTCATTTTCCTTTGCGAAAATATTAATTAGACGCCATTTTGTTTATTTAAATTCAGTAAATTAACAGTTTTAATTAAATAACTTTTTAAGCTTCAATCCTTTCTCTTCCCGACCTTCGGGAGATACATAGTAGCAAAAAAGGCGCGTCTAACGACGTCCCTCTCGTACCGATCGCATCATCCCTTAGGGGAAAGTTTAGGGGTTGAAACTCGTAAATTTACATTTTTGTTAAAGAAAAATCTTCAATTTTCATTTCTCTAATTCTTTTTTAGCGTCATCTTTTAGAACGTATTATTCCGAATTTTTTGACATATATAATACCCCCGTCGGTTTCATCCCCTCGGGAGATATTACATTTTTAAATTAAAAAATTCAGTTTTTCTTTCGAAAAACACTTTTCTTTTGACTTTTCGCAATCGAATTTTAAATAGCTCGGATAGGTCTCGTCTGGACGAACAATTAGACACCTCTTGCGTCCCTCTAGCTCAATCCCCGGCGGAGATATTCGCTGAAAACGGGATAATTTTAGTGAAAATAGTCCTTAAAAGTCTACATAGGGGTTGTTGAATTTCAATATATTCAAATTTAGAATCTTTTGCGTTTACGTTGAGTTCCCAATTTTTTTGCGTTTAAATCCCTCTCGCGTCTCCCGACATTGCTCCCGAACACTATTTTCATTTTCCTTTGCGAAAATATTAATTAGACGCCATTTTGTTTATTTAAATTCAGTAAATTAACAGTTTTAATTAAATAACTTTTTAAGCTTCAATCCTTTCTCTTCCCGACCTTCGGGAGATACATAGTAGCAAAAAAGGCGCGTCTAACGACGTCCCTCTCGTACCGATCGCATCATCCCTTAGGGGAAAGTTTAGGGGTTGAAACTCGTAAATTTACATTTTTGTTAAAGAAAAATCTTCAATTTTCATTTCTCTAATTCTTTTTTAGCGTCATCTTTTAGAACGTATTATTCCGAATTTTTTGACATATATAATACCCCCGTCGGTTTCATCCCCTCGGGAGATATTACATTTTTAAATTAAAAAATTCAGTTTTTCTTTCGAAAAACACTTTTCTTTTGACTTTTCGCAATCGAATTTTAAATAGCTCGGATAGGTCTCGTCTGGACGAACAATTAGACACCTCTTGCGTCCCTCTAGCTCAATCCCCGGCGGAGATATTCGCTGAAAACGGGATAATTTTAGTGAAAATAGTCCTTAAAAGTCTACATAGGGGTTGTTGAATTTCAATATATTCAAATTTAGAATCTTTTGCGTTTACGTTGAGTTCCCAATTTTTTTGCGTTTAAATCCCTCTCGCGTCTCCCGACATTGCTCCCGAACACTATTTTCATTTTCCTTTGCGAAAATATTAATTAGACGCCATTTTGTTTATTTAAATTCAGTAAATTAACAGTTTTAATTAAATAACTTTTTAAGCTTCAATCCTTTCTCTTCCCGACCTTCGGGAGATACATAGTAGCAAAAAAGGCGCGTCTAACGACGTCCCTCTCGTACCGATCGCATCATCCCTTAGGGGAAAGTTTAGGGGTTGAAACTCGTAAATTTACATTTTTGTTAAAGAAAAATCTTCAATTTTCATTTCTCTAATTCTTTTTTAGCGTCATCTTTTAGAACGTATTATTCCGAATTTTTTGACATATATAATACCCCCGTCGGTTTCATCCCCTCGGGAGATATTACATTTTTAAATTAAAAAATTCAGTTTTTCTTTCGAAAAACACTTTTCTTTTGACTTTTCGCAATCGAATTTTAAATAGCTCGGATAGGTCTCGTCTGGACGAACAATTAGACACCTCTTGCGTCCCTCTAGCTCAATCCCCGGCGGAGATATTCGCTGAAAACGGGATTCGAATTGCCCTCCCACCCTCCCTTATAGGAAGGTAGGATAAAAAGGGAAAAATTTGTACGGAAAATTTTTATCCGTTTAATAAAAAGACCGCTTCCTCTCAATCAGATCTGTATACTTAGAGTACATCTCAAACGAAACGATATCGACAAAATTTAAAATTTTAATAACTTACCTTAAAACTTAAAATCTCCGGATCTGCACCCCGTACCTGAAAAAGAAAAATAATTAAAATAAAAATCTAACTAATACACCAATAGAAAAGTACTTACCTGCTGACGACACTAACTGCACACGCCACCAACCGCACACGCCACCTGAAAGAAAAGAAAATACAATTAATAAGAACAGGGAAATAAAATCATTTACAAACCTACCCACCACTAAGCCATCAAGCAGACCACTACCGAAGAACATCTAGCGGCCATATACGTCAGCGATGTCTCAATCCAGTGTGACCTCCAAAGGACCACGGCCGGCAGCGGGCGAGGCACGCGCCGAGCCCGTGGTACGGAAGAAAGTGTACACAAAGAGGATCCAAGATATCGCCCAGACACACGCAAGCGACAGCGACACCTCCAATGCGGCTCCAAGCCAATCTAGCCGGGACTCCGCCGGAGAACAGACCTCCCAGATTCTCTCAACCCTCCCCCTCACTGCAAACCGACTGTTCCAGGAGGCCAAGGAACAAATGGAGCAGTCGGGAAACATCAAAACGAGCATAAAGGAGAAAGTCTTAGAGAATCTGGGGGCTATGTTCGAAATAGTGCTTCGACTCAGTGAATCCCGACAGACGCTGCTTACGCAGCTTGAACGAAGTAGAACAACTGCGGCAAACCAACTCGCCAAACGGGAACAGGAGCACACTCAGACGTTAACCGACCTGGCAACGGAGAAACAGGCAGCTGAAATCAAGCCAGACATAAAGGAATTGCTCAAGGAAGTCAGGTCAGTGCGCCAAATCATCTCGTTTGACGTACTCGACCTGCTCACCAAGAGCAATCAACAACACAACATCCAGCAAGCAACAGCTCTCAATAAACAGCTCCAGGAAACAGGGAGAAAACTGGCCAGCATCGTTGAAGAGACCAGCATGGGAAGAACGTATGCTGAAGCGGCTGCGGCGAAACAAGCTGAACCTAGGGACAAACAAAGCCCGAACTACACGATCATCGTATCGTCAAAAGAGGCTAAGGACACCAGTGATGACGTTCTGAAATGCGTGCGCGGAGCCGCAGACGCCCGAATGAGCGGGGTCGCGGTGGAGCGGATCCGCAAAGCAAGAAACCAGAAGGTCATCATTAGCTGCTCCTCCAAAGAGACGGTTAATAAGCTAAAAAGTAAACTAGAAGGAAGCGGAAAACTTAATATAGAAGATGCACTGAATAAGGATCCTCTTCTAATAATCCGCAACGTCCTAAGTTACAACACAGATGAGGAGATACTTGAATCTATCAAGAAACAAAACGAGCACCTCGTGGGATCAATACCGCAGGAGGAGTACCGGGCGGTGGTCAAGTATAGGAGGAGGACCAGAAACCCACACGAGTGTCATGCCGTTCTTCAGGTATCACCCCAAGTATGGAACGCAATAACTAGAGTCTGCAAAGTGCACATCGACCTACAGAGGTGCACCGCCGCAGACCAATCTCCGTTGGTCCAGTGCACCAAGTGCCTGGGCTACGGCCACGGGCGCAAATACTGCAAGGCGAACACCGAGTCCTGCAGCCACTGCGGCGGTAGCCACCTCAGGGCGGACTGCCCGGTGTGGGCAAACGGCGAGCGGCCCATGTGCGTAAATTGCCAGTCAGCCAAAGTGGAGAAAACGGATCACTCCGCCTTCGACGAGGAGTGCTACGTGAGGAAAAGATGGGACGCCATAGCGAGATCTAGCATTTCGTATTGCTAAGGGCACCCAAGGAAATCTTAGCATTATACAGGCGAATTTACAAAGAAGCAAGCTGGCCACCGCAGAACTAACTATGACAGCCCAAACCAGAAGAACGGACGTAAGCATGGTGCAGGAGCCCTACGTGGGAGCAGCGGGGGTCGTATCCGCACACGCTGGAGTCAGAGTGATCCAGGCAAACAGGACGGGTCAAAAACCGGTGAAAGCTGCGATCATTGTGCACAACCCTGGAATAATACTGATCCAGGACCAAACCCTAGTCACCGAAAACGTAGCGTTCGTTAGCATCAAAACCGAACGTAAAACGCTAAATCTTATCTCCGTTTACTTCGAAGAGGACCAGCGGATGGAAGAATACTTGGACCACGTACTGCGTATACTCAACAAGGTAGGAAGTAGACACACGATTGTAGGAGGGGACGTGAACGCCTGGAGCCCGTGGTGGGGCAGCGTTCGCGAAAACCATAGAGGGAAAGAACTCAGCGATTTCATCCACGCCAACAATTTAAACCTGCTCAACACGGGAAACCAGCCCACATTCGAGACTATACGCAACGGGAGGCCATGTACAAGTATCGTCGACATAACAGCTTGTACCGACGACCTGTACGGAAAGGTCGAAAACTGGGAAGTGAATACAGGCTTGGTAAACTCAGATCACAATGCCATCACCTACGTGGTCAAAGCGAAGGTAAAGATGGAAATACGTAAGAGAACAACACGGGTTTACAATTGTAAAAAAGCAAATTGGACCATGTTCGAACAAGAGATAGACAACAACCTAAGGGGGGCACAGCTGTCACAAAGGGAAATACAGGAGATTGATACAGGCGACAAACTGGAAGACGCAGTGGCAAGATACATCATAGCGCTGCAAAAAGCTAGTGACTCCGCCATTCCAAAGGTTCGAACCTACACCAAGCCTCCCATCCCATGGTGGACCGATAAACTGGCCAATATGAGGAAGGAGATGATAACCAAAAAGCATAGGATCCGATGCGCAGCACAAACAAGACGCGAGTATGTTATTGAGGAATACCTGAACAGCAAGAGCGCATACGAATCAGCAGCAAAAGCCGCCCAAACAAATAGCTGGGTGGAATTCTGCAGCAGACAGCAACAGGAGACGATGTGGGACTCGATATATCGAGTGATTCGAGCCACCCATAAACGAAGCGAAGACGAGCCGATGATGAAAGACGGCCGCACCCTGAGCGACAGTGAATCGGTAGAGCACATGGCCGACATCTTCTTCCCGGGCGACACGCTTGAGGACGATGAAGACCAGCACACTGCGGTGAGGCAAGAGGCAAAGAACGCCATGCCTCAAAATCAAGACGACCCGCCTATAACAATAGACGAGCTAATTACAGCGGCTGAATCGTTCAGCATAAAAAAGGCCCCGGGAGCGGATGGTCTGACGGCGGACATCTGCCTAGCCGCGATCAGACGCGCCCCGGAGACCCTGTTGGGGATTATGAACAAATGCTTGGACCTAGCCAAATTCCCAGAACCTTGGAAAACAGCCGAAGTAATCATCCTCCGGAAACCTGGCCGCAACAATCACAACGAGGCGAAGGCATATAGGCCAATTGGGCTGTTATCCATAACGGGGAAGATACTCGAGAAGATCGTTGTAAAACGACTCCAGTGGCACCTCCTCCACAGACTAAATCCGAGACAATACGGCTTCACACCACAGCGCAGTACGGAAGATGCCCTCTATGACCTAGTGAATTATATACGGGAAAAACGGAACAAAAAAGAAGTAGTAGTTGTAATATCCTTGGACATAGAGGGCGCTTTCGACGGCGCGTGGTGGCCGGCCATAAAGATCCAGCTGGCCAGGCTGGGATGCCCCTTGAATCTGTGGAGGATGGTAGAGGACTACCTGAGCAATAGGACGGTACGGGTGAACTACTTGGGCAAACAGGCAGTACGGGAGACAACAAAAGGATGCGTCCAGGGGTCAGTGGCAGGACCATTCTTTTGGAATATTCTTCTGGATCCGCTCCTGGACGAGCTCGAGGAAACAGGGGTGCATTGTCAGGCGTTCGCGGATGATGTGGTCTTGGTGTTCTCGGGTACCGAGATGATTAAGATACAGGACGAAGCAAACAAGGCGCTCCGATTGGTACAGAGATGGGGCCGTGCAAATAAGCTGCGGTTTGCGCCGCTCAAGACGAAGTCGATGGTGATAACCAGAAAACTCAAGTATGACAACCCAATACTCCGAACCGGAAGGGAACATTTGGACATAAGCACAGAAATCAAAATTCTGGGTATCACCATCGACTCCAAACTCACCTTCGCAAAGCATGTGTCGCAGGTTACCTGCAAGGCCCTATCCATCTACGGCCAACTATCCCGTGCGGCAAAGGTGACCTGGGGCCTGAACTCGGAAATCATCAGGAAAATCTATACAGCGGTAATCGTACCAATCTTATCCTACGGAGCGGGGGTATGGGCGGTCGAGCTGGAGAAGCTCTACATCCAAAAGCAACTGTCGGCGGTGCAGAGGGGCTTCGCTCAGAAGATCGGCCGGACGCACAAAACTACATCTAAACACGCGGCCATGATTCTGGCGAGACTCCTTCCCCTGGACTTGCAAATCAAGGAGCACGCCCGTATATATGAGACCCGGAGAGGACGCCCGTTAAGAAATCTGACAGAAGATTACAAACTGGAACCCCGAGTGAAGCACGCCGAACTAGAACATCCGGCAACACGCAAAAAGTTAAAATACACGTGCCTGGACGCGCTCACCCCAGAAATAATCAGCGAATTGGGCATAACAGGGAAATTGATTTTTACTGATGGTAGCAAAATCACGGGGAAGGTCGGCGCCGCCCTCACAATCTGGGACGGAGGAAGAGAGGTGGACTTTAGGAAATTCAGACTGGCGGAACACTGTACTGTGTTCCAGGCTGAACTCCTGGCAATAAAAGAGGCAACCGAAGCCATAATGAAGAAAAAGTGGGCGTCAGTCAATATTCTGACCGACTCCAGGTCGTCACTTGACGCCCTAAACTCGGAGCCCCTGGTGCACCCTTTGGCGCTGAAAACAGTGCAGAACATACACAGAATCACCAACCGAGGGCAGACATTAAAACTGTACTGGATTAAAGCTCACGAGGGAACACTAGGCAACGAGCGAGCAGACGAGCTAGCAAAGGAGGCGGCCGTCAATATAAAGAGAAGAGCCATCTACGTGGATTTTCCGATCTCCTTCGCAAAGCGCTCAACACGAGAGGAAACCATCACGATATGGCAAAATCGCTACACGAATGGAGACACAGCAGAAACCACAAAAGCATTTATGCCCGATGTCAGACGTGCTGTAAAAATAATGGCAAGACTCGACATTGACTCTTTGACAGCCCAAATCCTAACTGGACATGGGAGGTTTGCGGCCTATCTACACAAATTTAAGCTGACAGATAACCCGACATGCAGATGTGACGACCAAACCAGCGAGGACATAATCCATCTGCTTACTGAATGCCCAAGATTTACGAGGAAAAGACTAGAAACAGAGGCGGAAATAAGCATGTCCATAACAAGAGCAAACTTACCAGCAATCATGGATGACCCTGGAATGATGGACAAGTTCATGGAATTCAGCAGACACGTGGGGGGGACAGTGACTGGGGAAAAGAAAGGCTAGGACTGGAAAACACTATACGACACTGACTTGACTGATCATACTGGACCAGGAGACAAACAAGACACTGGACAAAACAAAAACACAACCGCCAAACCGCCATCCTGTAAAACTAGATGAAAACTGGAGACGGAAATCAACACACGCCTAAATAACCCACAAAAATGAGACCACAACAATGGCCCAGACCCCATGTGGTAGCACATGGCCCGTTTTGGGCCAACCAGCATAATCAATGATTGTGGAAGGCATTGATGCAATACCGACCCAATCACAGCACAACCTGAGGAGGGACAACAGCGGGAAAACGACGAACGAAGACATCTGGATGTAGGCCGCATTGTGCCAATGCGGCCCCAGAATGGCGCAGGGCTGTAGAGATATAATAATATTAAAAAAAAAAAAAAAAAAAAAAAAAAAAAAAAAAAAAAATAAATAAATAAATAAATAAATAAATAAATAAAAAAATAAATAAATATATATATATACTTACCACTCCAGGTCAGGACCTGTAAAGTAATATAAGACCCAGCAAGGTCAATTAGATTAACATTAAGATTAAGGAAACTAGTGTATTAGCTAAAATATACTAAAATACCGATTCAATTGTAAATAGAAATAGTGTTAAAATTATAAATCGTAAAAATAAATAAATAAGTAAAAATCACTTACCTGCACCGACGCCGACGCCGATGTAAAGACGACCCTGAAAAATAAACATTAAGCACTAAAATATGTAGATAAATAATATAAGAATAAAAATTTCCTTACCTGTCATTCCAACAAGTCACAACTGTATACATACCAATAGAAATTAAACAATGCAAATAGCAACTTAGAATAAAATACACACATAAATATTATAATTGAGATCTAGACTTAAACGCGAATAAAATAAAACAAACTGAATAACTTATTTAGCCTTGACATAGACTCCGTCCACCCATGCGGAGATATTGCGGCAGCTAAAAGAAGCTGCAAAAAAAAAAAAAAAAAAAAAAAAAAAACCTAACCTAACCTAACCTAACCTAACCTAACCCCCCAGTGCATCGGAGGCATACGGTGTTGTGAGAAAAATAAAGACCACAAACCACGTCACTCAGATAATGACGGGTCATGGTGGGTTCTCCTCATACTTACACCGATTTAAGCGTAAGGAGAATCCGTCATGCGCCTGCGAGCCCAGCATCGAGGAGACGGTCCCTCATCTCCTCATTGACTGCCCGATCCACCAAATCAGAAGAATGGAGCTGGAACAGAAGATAGATATTAATATTAATTTAGAAAACATTCAGACAATTATAAGTAGTAAAAAGCATAGACAAATATTTTTAGAGTATTGTGTAGAAATAGCAAAATTAGTAAATAATAGAAATAAGTTAGACTAAGAAAACTGTGTGTGTAACTTACCTTTGTTTGAATTTCTTCTAAAGCGCTCATCGCCTTAACGCACCTAAATAAATATATAAATAAATATAAAAATAAATATTAAAATAAATAATTAACTAAATAAATAAATAAAAGTGTGTAACTTATCTTTGTCTGAATTTTCTTCCTAAGGCGCTTATCGCCTTAACGTACCTAAATAAATGTTTATAAATAAATATGAAAATAAATAAATATATAAATAAATAACTAAATAAACTAATAAAACTAAATAAACAAATAAAAGTGTGTAACTTACCTTTGTTTGCTCTTCTTCTAAGGCGCTTATCGCCTTAACGC